>JACBWV010000223.1:26112753-26387753 GCA_013435795.1 Chlamydomonas sp. ICE-L | reverse complement strand
TAGGTCCTGTACTCCACATTTGTCACACTTCTAGATGACGAGAAAGTAAGAGCTGCGCGCATGGAAAGCAGTACAAATCGGATTTACTTTGATATGAGGGGCAGTACAGCTGATGTGGCTGCAGAGGCATCAGTGGCTAGCTCTGCGGATGCAGTCCTTCAGACAAGGGCCGGATCTCAAATGCAGAAGCGCTTTTATGTCAAGGTAACTGAGCGGTGGGCTTTATGTCAATTTTATATTCAGGAACGCATTTGTTAGCATTAGATGAACACTTGAAAATATACTTTGAAAAATCTTTTATACAGAGCTCTATGACGTAGCAGGAGCGTTTTTATATTGTATTCTATCCAGCTTTTTAGAGCTTATTAGGGCCATCTAGGGTCATTTTAGGCCATAAATTTGGGTTCTTTCCAGCAGAAATTTGGGCCATTTAGGTCATGTAGGGACATATATTGGGGTTCTTTCCAGCGGAAGTTTGGGCCATTTAGGTCACATAGGGCCATAGATTGGGTTCTTTGTAGCGGAAATTTGGGTCCAAACAGGGTCTAAAGTTATGAAAGCTGTGTACTGCAGGGGAAAAATTCGATTGTTTTTCTGTGAAGGTAAACCGTGAGTAATCTTCATCCCCATTCACAAAATATGTGTTGTTATTTGTTGTGAACACCCACCCCACCTCATCCCACCACATTCCGTCCATCCCACCTACCCCCTCATTTCCAGATGGTGGGAAAAAATGATAGCTACCTTGCTTCTCGCAATCTGGCCTCTTATGTATTTTTTATTATCATACATGTGGAGCGTTGTTTTCGCTGCAACCCCCACCCCCACCCCATCCCAGCTCATCTCACCCCATCTCACCCCAACCCCAACCCGCACTCCTTACCCCACCCCACCCCACCCCACCCACCACCCATCTAACCTCACCCATTCACACCACCCAATCCCCCTATCCCATCACCTCACCCAGTAACCATCAATCCAGTCAACCACCCCACCCACCCATCCCAGTCACAACACCCCACCCCAGGCCACCCATCCCAGTCACCTCCCCAGCCACCTCCACCCAGTCACCCATCCAGTCACCCCACCCAAGTCACCCCACCCCATCCCAGTCCACCCACCCCCCACCCCACCCACACATCCCAGTCCAACCTCCCCAGTCACTCATCCAGTCACCCACCCCACCCAACCCCATCCCAGTCACCCACCCCACCCACCCCATCCAGTCACCCCACCCCACCCAAGCCACCCCATCAGTCACCTCACCCAGTCACCTCATACAGTCACACACCCCAGCAAACCCCATCCCAGTCACCCACCCCACCCGCCACCCCCATCCCAGTCACTCACCCAGTCACCCATCACAGTCACCCCACCCAACCACCCATCCCAGTCAACCCACCCACCAGCTACCCATCCAGTCACCTCACCAGTACTCATCCAGTCACCCCACCCCCCACACATCCAGTCCACCCACCCCACCCACCCATCCATTCACCAAACCCCCACCCAACCACCCAATCCCAGTCACCTTCACCCAGTTCACCTATCCAGTCACCCCCCACCCCCACCCAACCCCATCCAGTCACCTCACCCAGTCACCTCACAGTCACCCACCCCCCACCACCCCATCCAAGGTACAACCCCCCCACCCCACCCAAGCTCACTACCCGTCATCATCCAACTAAACTTGCACACCCACCCCACCCTCCTTGAAGATGGTGGAGAAGAACGATAGCTACCTTGTTTCATGCATTCTGTCTGTTTTTTTATTTTTATTTATTTATTTGTATACATGTACAACCTTGTTTTCGATGCCACCCTCAGCCACCCCACCCCACCTCAGCTCACCTCACCCTGTCTCATCCCAACTCAACCTCGCACACCCAACCCCACCCTCCTTGACAGATGGTGGAGAAGAACGATAGCTACTTTGTTTCATGCATTCTGTCCGTTTTTTTATTTTTATTTATTTATTTGTATTACAGAACAACTTTTTTCGATGACACCTCAGCAAACCCACCCACCCCAGCTCACTCACCCTGTCTCATCCCAACTCAAACCTCGCTACACAACCCCACCCTCCTTCCAAGATAGGGAGAGAAAGATAGCTACCTGGCCATTTTTTTTTTTTTCATTTTTATACATGTATAACTTCATTCTCGCTGCCACGCCCACACCATCCCCATCCCACCCCCACCCCACCCCAGCTTACCCCATCCCAGTTCACCTCACCTTACCCCATCTCATCCCAACCCAACCCCGCAAACCCAAACCCAACCATATACTCAACTGTGAGAAGAAACGAACAGCTACCTTTGATTATAGCATTTCTGCCCGTTTTATTCTTATTTGTTATTCTTTTATGTATATTATCATACAAGAAGAACGTTTTTTTCGCTGCCAACCCAGCCACCCACCCCCACCCATCTCACCTGACCCATCTCACCCACACATCTCACCTCACCCATCTCACCTACCCCATCTCACCACCCATCTCAACCCACGCCAGGGCACCGCACAAGCGCACCTCACACCCAGCGAACCGCACCCCATCGCACCCCACCCCATAGCACCCCACCCCAGCGCACACCACGCCAGCGCACCCCACCCAGCGCTACCCCAGGCGGCCAACCCCACCATTCTCCACCGCACTCCATCGTGGAACCCCACCCAAGCCAACCGACCCCATCGCACCTCACCACAGTGGTCACCCCACCCCATCTCAACCCAACCATCTCACCCACCCCATCCCCACCCCATCTCACCCACCCAAATCTCACCCCAACCCATCTCAACCTCACCCCATCTCACCTCACCAACAGCGCACCGCACCAGCTCACCTGGACCAGCGCAACCCACGCAGCGCACCCCACCCCAGCTCACCCCACGGCTCACCCCACCCCAGCGAACCGGACCCAGGCACCTCACCCAGCGCACCCCACCCCAGCGCACCCGACCCCAGCGCACCGCACCCAGTCGCCCCCACCCCAGCGCACCCCAACCCAGCGCACCCAAACCAGAGCACACCACCCCAGTCAACGCACCCCAGCGCAACCCAACCCCAGCGCACCCCATCACCAGCGCACCGCACCCCGCGCACCCCACCCAAGCGCACCGCCCCCACGCACCCCAGTGCCAGGTGCACCCCACCCCAGCGCACCCCCAACCGGGCGCACCCCACCAGCGACACGGAACCCAGCGCAACCGCACCCATCATGCTAAAGCACCCCAGGCACCGCACCCCAGCGCACAAAACCCAGCGCACCACACCAGGAGCAACGCACAAAAAGAGAACCGCCACAACAGCGCAGCCCAAAAAACAGCGAAAACCACACCAAAGAGCACACAACCCCAGGAACACAACCCCGCGCAACCCCAACCAAAGAACTCCCAGCGCCACCCCAACCAGCGCACACGCAACCAAACGCCACCCCACCCCAGAGCACGCACCCCAGCGCACACCAGCAGCGGCACCCAAAACCAGCGCACCCCAAGGCCCACCGCACCCAGCGCACACACACCCCAGCGCAAACCGAACCCAGCGGCCCGCACCCCAGCGCACCGCACCCCATGCGCAACCACACCAGCGAACCGAACCATGCGCAACCAACCAAGAGCACCGCACCCAAGCCACAACAGAAGAGCACCCACCCCAGCGCACACCCCCCCCAGGACACACAACCACAGAGCAACCCACAACACAGAGCACAACCACACTAGAGAAACGCAAAAACAGCGAACCGCAACACCAGAAACAGAAAACCACAGCGCACAGGAAAACAGAGCAACAAACGCCAGCGCAACCCAACCAAGGGAAACCACAACGGGAGAAACACACCAAAGTCAACTACCACATTCTCACCTCACCCCATCTCACCTCACCCCATCTCACCTCAAACAATTCAAATACCACACATCTAAACCAACCCACATCTCACCCCAACCATCTCACCCACCACATTATCAACCACCCAATTCTAAACCCACCCCATATCACCCTCAAACACTCTCACCTTACCATCTCACATCACCCCCATCCCAAATCAAACAATCTCACCCAACACCCATTCACCTCACCATCTCACCCACCCATCTCACCTCACCCCATCTCACCCCTGCCATGATCACACAACCCATACACCCAACCCGTTCTCACACAACCCACATATAACCGTACCAAATCTCACTCACCCCATCTCACATAAACCCCATCTACACCTAAAACACTAATCACCTACCCCATCCACAACCACCCATCTCAAACAACACACATCTCCAACAACACACATTCACCTAAAACCATGCTAAACCTCACAATCTAACATGAACCCAATAGCACTAACACCATCCAAACCCATTTCACTCACCATCCTCAACCCCACCCCATCTCTACCCCACCGTTATCTCCACTCCCCCCCCCACCCCCCCCATCCACCTCTCACCCCAACCCCATCTCACTCACACCTCACCATCCTCACCCCCCCCCATCTCACCCCACCCCATCCCCCACCTCAACCCATCTCCACCCCACCCCATCTCACTCACCCCCCCTCTCACTCACACCCCACCGCCCCATCTCCCCACTCCCCTACCCCATCTCCCCCCACCCCCTCATCACCTCCCCCTCACCCCATCTCTCATCGCCCCATCTTCACACCCCACCCCATCTCTATCACCCACCCCATTTCACCTCCACCACCCCATCTTACTCAGCCCATCTCAACCCCACCCCATCTCATCACCCCAACCACATCTTCTCACCCCCCCGTTTCTCATCCCACACCCACCCCATCTCACCTCACCCCCCCATCTCACCTCACCCCATCTCGCACCTCCACCCATCGCACCCCCCTCTCACCCACGCCATCTCACGCCACTCCATCTCACCCAACCCCATCTCACCCCACCCCATCTCACCCCACCCCAGCTCACCCCCCCACCCCCCCATCTCACCTCACCCCATCTCACCTCACCCCATCTCACCCCACCCCATCTCACCCCACCCCATCTCACCCACCTTATATCACCCCATCTCACCTCAACCCATCTCACCCCACCCCATCTCACCCCACCCCATCTCACCCCACCCCACCCTGCACACCCAACCCCACTTTCCTTTACAGATGGTGGAGAAAAACGATAGCTACCTGGTCTCACGCATTCTGGCTCGGGGCGTTGAGTTTAGCATTGTCAAAGCTTCATTTGAGGTGAGTCAGGTAGTACACATATCAAGCTGTACTCCTACCCCGAGCTCCCAAAATGCCTTTTTGCCTTCTGCTACCCCCCTCCCCTGTCGTAAGTTTTGCATTTGTAGTAATGAGTACTACAAATACCGAACGTACCCAAAATACCTTTTTTGCCATCTGTTACCCCCTGATCAAGGGCGATGAGTTTATCATCGTCAAAGCAACATTTGAGGTGAGTCAGGCAGTACACATGCCAAGCTGTACTCCTACCCCTAGCTCCCAAAACCATGTTTGTCTTCTGCTACCCCTTCCCCCCCCTGCCCCTTGTCGTAAGTTTTGCATTTTGTAGTAACGAGTACTATAAATACCAAACTTACCCAGAATGCCTTTTTGCCTTCTGTTACCCCCCCCCCCTCCCCCCCGCCCCCCCTTTCGTAAGTTTTGCATTTGTAGTAACGAGTGCTACAAATACCGAAGTTACCCAAAATGCCTTTTTGCCTTCTGTTACCCCCTGATCAAGGGCGTTGAGTTTAGCATCAGCAAAGCTTCATTTGAGGTGAGTCATGCCCAGGCAGTACACTTGTCAAGGTGTAGTATCACTTTATCCAGGTGAAATGATATACAGTCAGTACATGCAGTACACGTAATCATGTGCAGTACCTCTTTGTACAGGTGAAACAATATACAGGCAGTACTTGTAGTACACGTATTCAGGTGTAGTACCTCTTTGTTCAGGTGAAACAATAAGCAGGAAGTACAGGCAGTACACGTATTCAGGTGTAGTACCTCATTGCTTAGGTGAAATAATATACAGGCAGTACACGTTGTCAGGTGGTGCACTTCTAGTTTCATCAAATTCATGTTTACCTTCTGATACCCCCTGGCCAATATACAGGTAGTACAGGCAGTACAGGCAGTACACGTATTCAGGTGGAACCTTCTAGTTTTAGCAAATGCATCTCTGCCTTATGTTTAGGGATCGGCAATATGATATATATATGCATCATATATGTACATATATGATGCCGGCAGTCTGACTAGGTAACTTTGGCCTGGGGCACCATATCATATGATATTAAATCATATGATTTTTGCATGATATCATATGATATCATACTCGTCTTTGGTCAACATTATATGATTTGCCGTTCCCTACTTATGTTACCCTAGCCTCCCCCCCCCCTCCCCCCTTATGTCACTTCTAGCCCCCGACCAAACCCCCTCCCCCCCCTTTAGTAAAATAATACTACAAGTATCAGACTTACCCGGCCTCACATCATTTTTTCCTCTCATATGGTATTGCCCCCCCCCCCCCCCCCCCCCCCCCCCCCCCCCCCCCCCCCCCCCCCCCCCCCCCCCCCCCCCCCCCCCTACCCCCCCTTTAGTAAAATAATACTACAAGTATCAGACTTATCCCAGCCCTCACATCATGTTTCCACTCATATGGTATTGGTCCCCCCCCCCCCCCCCCCCCCCTCCCCAGCCTACTACTTACTATCAAGTGCCCCTCCTACCAACTAACTAACCCACTAACCAACCAACTAAATAACCAAATAACCAACTAACCAACTTACCCACCAACCCACCAACCAACTACCACCTTTCATGTAGGCGGCTGTGGCAAAGGTGTTTGTCACGACCCTAGCTGTCTGGCTGCCCTTCATACCCCCCCCCCCCCCCCCCCCCCCCCCCCCCTCTCTCAGCCAACTATTTACTGCCCCTCCTACCAACTAACTAATCCGCTACCAACCAACCAACCAACCAACCAACCAACCAACCAACCAGTCAACCGACCACCACCTTCCCCCAACCAACCAACCTACCAACCAACCAACCAACCAACCAACCAACCAATCAACCAATCAACACCTTTCATGCAGGCAGCTGTGGTCAAGGTGTTTGTCACGACCCTAGCTGTCTGGCTGACCTTCATACTCCCCCCCCCCCCCCCCCCCCCCCCCCCCCCCCTCCCCCACCACCACCACCACCACCACCACCTGTCTCAGCCTACTAATAACTGCCCCGCCTACCAACTAACAAACCTACTAACCAACCAACCAACCAACCAGCCAACTACCACCTTTCATGCAGGCGGCTGTGGCCAAGGTGTTTGTCACGACGCTAGCTGTCTGGCTGCCCCTCACCCCTCTGCTGTTCATGATGCAGCGTATGATGAATGATCGCAGCTCTGTCGGGTAAGTTGGTTGGTCTGGGTCAATGGTCACGACGCTAGCTGTCTGGCTGCCCCTCACCCTCTTCTGTTCATGATGCAGCTCTGTCAGGTAAGTTGGTTGGTCTCAGTAAGTTGGTTAGTCCAGGTAAAAATGTTTGGCTCTTTCGGTAAGTTAGTAAGCCTTGTTTGAATTGTAGTCGCGGTCAGTTGGTTAGTCTTAGTAAGTTGGTTAGTCTGGGTAAATTGGTTGGCTCTCTCGGTAAGTTTGTAAGCCTTGTCTGAACTGTAGTCGCAGTCAGTTGGTCAGTTTTAGTAAGTTGGTTAGTATGGGTAAATTGGTTGACTGGGTTGAACTTTGGTCCGGGTTAGTTGGTTAGCGGGTAGATTGGTTGGCTGGTTTGAAGGTAAATTGGTTAGTCTGGGTTAGTTGGTTAGCGGGTAGATTGGTTGGCTGGTTTGAAGGTAAATTGGTTAGTCTGGGTTAGTTGGTTAGCGGGTACATTGGTTGGCTGGTTTGAAGGTAAATTGGTTAGTCTGGGTTAGTTGGTTAGCGGGTACATTGGTTTCCGTGAACTTTAATTGTAGTCAGTTGGTTAGTCTGGGTTAGTTAGTTAGCATGTTTGAACTTTCATCCGGGTAAATTTGTTAGATCAAGTTGGTTGGGAATGGTCGGAAAGGTGGGAAGGGTGAGGTGGGGGGTGAGGTAGGGTTGAGCTCCATTCATTGGGGATGGGAAGATTGCAGTTTTTTTTCAAAGCTGTTTTTTTTTGAGCTTTATGGTTGTAGGCCCCCTCCAGGGACAATGTTTTAGTGCTTTTTATAGCTTTTATGATTTTATAGCTTTTGAGGGCCATTTAGGGCACACCAAATACCCTTCTTGTATATTGTTTGTACAATAATTTGCCAAAACGGGGTCAAAATCAGTATAATAGCAGAAATATAAAGCCCTAGAAGTATGGGAGGGTCTAGAAGGGAGGTAATATTTATTGCTCGGAGCCCACCCTCCTGGGGGGCGGGAGCCCCAGATTCACCCCGTTGTCCGTCTGTGCGTCTGGCCGCCCCCCCCCCCCCCCCCCCCCCCCCCCCCCCCGAGACGAAGACTGACACATCAGCCAACAATTTCGTAACTAAACGGCTTCCGTCCGCTCCATTCTGCTGCCACCTGTCGTTCCGATAGCCAACACTCTCCTTCTAATTTTAATTTTCTAAGAGGCACTTGTCAGCGCTTAATTTTAATTTTATTTGATTTAATTTTAATGTCCAAATACGCTAATGTCTGTGCTTAATTTAATTTAATTTTAATTTACAAAGATTCTAATGACAGCGCTTAATTTTAATTTAATTTGATTCGATTTTAATGTCCAAATACGCTAATGTCAGCGCTTAATTACATTTTTATTTTAATTTTCAAAGATGCTAATGTCAGCGCTTAATTTTAATTTAATTTGACTTAATTCTAATGTCCAAAGATGCTAATGCCTGCGCTTAATTCTAAATTTATTTTTAACTTTCAAAGACTTAAATGCCTGTGCTTAATCTGTAAACCAGGAAAAAAGAAGAAGATCAGTGGACTTGGTTCCATGGCTCCAGCCTGTATGGCTGCTCTCTGTCTCCAGCAGTATCATACTCAATTCCAAACAAAGTGTGCTTTTCAAAATCTGTACTTCATCCAATCCCAGGAGAAAGAATGAGAACAGTGGACTTAATTCCATGGCTCCAGCCTTCATGGCTGCTCTCCATCTTCAGCAGTATCATACTACATTCCAAACAAAGCATGCTTTTCAAAATGTATTTCAATCCGAGGAGAAAGAAGGAAAACAGGGGCCTTAATTACATGGCTCCAGCCTTTATGGGTGCTCCCTGTCTTCAGCAGTATCATACTACATTCCAAACAAAGCATGCTTTTCAAAATGTATTTCAATCCGAGGAGAAAGAAGGAGAACAGTAGACTTGGTTCCATGGCTTCAGCCTTTATGGCTGCTATCCGTCTTCAGCAGTATCATACTACATTCCAAACAAAGCATGCTTTTCGAAATACATTGGATCCAATCCCAGGAGAAAGAAGGAGAACAGTAGACTTGGTTCCATGGCTTCAGCCTTTATGGCTGCTATCCGTCTTCAGCAGTATCATACTACATTCCAAACAAAGCATGCTTTTCAAAATCTGTACTTGATCCAATCCCAGGAGAAAGAAGGAGAACAGTGGATTTGGTTCCATGGCTCCAGCATAAAAACAGAGCGAGGTACAAATAAAGGCATGGAGATCAAGCTTGGAGCCAAGGAATGGACCTTGAACTTGGACTTGGTTACATGGCTCCAGCCTTTATGGCTGCTCACCGTCTTCAGCAGTAACATAATCCATTCAAATCAAATCATTATCATCAAAATCTTCACTTGATCCAATTTCAGGAAGAAGAAGGAGAACAGTGGACTTGGTTACATGGCTCCAGCCTTTATGGCTGCTCCTTGTCTTCGGCAGTGACATAATACATTGAAATCAAATCATTCTTATCAAAATCTTCACTTCAGATCCAATCCCAGGAAGAAGAAGGAGAACAGTGGACTTGTCTCCAGCCTTTACGGATGCTCCTTGTCTTCGGCAGTGACATAATACATTCAAATCAAATCATTATTTTCAAAATCTTCACTTCAGATCCAATAGTGGCTGGCCCCAGTGCAAGCAAACGGGCTGCCCCCCTCAACCTCACGCCTCGTAAAATGCGTATTAATTTATTCATTTATTTATTTGATCCAATCCCAGGAACAAGAAGAACTGTGGTCTGGTTGAAAATGTGACATTTGCTGACGTGGCCAAGTTATTTAATAATTAATTTGTTCCAGATGTATTAATTTATTCGTCCGGGGTATTTACTTACTGAATCATTTATTTACTTATTTACTTATTTACTTGTCTATTTATTCGACCCAACCCCAGGAACAAGAAGAAGAACAGTGGACTGGCTGAAAATGTGACTGTTAAGTTTGCTGACGTGGCCGGGGTCGATGGGGCCAAGGTTGAGCTAATGGAGGTGAGTTGCTCTTGATCATGCACACCCTAAGCCCTGATGCTTACGTGGAGTAGCTCGTGATGTTGTACACCCTAAGCCCTGATGCTGACATGGAGTAGCTCATGATCTTGTACACCCTAAGCCTTGATGCTGACATGGAGTAGCTCATGATTTGTACACCCTAAGCCCTGATGCTGACATGGAGTAGCCCATGATCTTGTACACCCTAAGCCCTGATGCTGACGTGGATTAGCTCTTGATCTTCTGGTCTAAGCCCTGATGCTGGCGTGGACTAGCTCTTGATCTTGTGCACCCTAAGCCCTGATGCTGACGTGGATTAGCTCTTTATCTTCTGGCCCTAAGCCCTGATGCTGGCGTGGACTAGCTCTTGATCTTGTGCACCCTAAGCCCTGATGCTGACGTGGATTAGCTCTTGATCTTCTGGCCCTAAGCCCTGATGCTGGCGTGGACTAGATCTTGATCTTGTGCACCATAAGCCCTGTTGCTGACGTGGAGTAGCTCATGATCATGTACACCTTAAGCCCTGTTGCTGATATGGACAGCTCATGATGTTGTACACCCTAAGCCCTGATGCTGACTTTGAGTAGCTCATTATCTTGTACACCCTAAGCCCTGATGCTGACATGGAGTAGCTCTTGATCTTGTGCACCCTAAGCCCTGATGCTGACGTGGAGTAGTTCTTGATTAGTGTTTTTCCAAAGCTTCTGGGGCTAAACATTGATCATCGTTCAGGTCAGATTCCTGTGTCAGCACTTGGGGAAATGAAAACGTTAATAATCGTTCTGCACAATTACAGTTTTGGCGAAAGCAAAACAATGCTGAACTTTCCAGAAATTCCACAGGGCTTGCATAATTACATGACAATTTCTTGGATTCAATTGCCTTATATGGCAGTTCTAACCATCGGTGGACCTGTCTTTTTGGCGGAGCCCCCTCTTCAAGGGGGCGGGAGCCCCCATGTTTACCCATTTGTCCGTTTGACCGGGGGGGAAAAACTTGAACCCTGCCACGTCAGCCAACGGTCGCGTAACTAACTCGCTTAGGTCAGCTCCATCGTTGCCACCTTTCGTTCCGTTGCCAACACACTCCGCCAATTTTCCGCTTGCGACGCTGTAAAGGACTTTTTCAGCTAGAGATGCTTATTATGAACTATTTTGGCATGATGAGAAATTGGCCGGTGAAAGCTTCTATCTGGAGGATTTTTGAGTCAGGGTACTACATTTTGTCGAATTCGTCAGCGCTTTCAGCGCACACACGTTAAATTGGTCAGCGCTTTGTAGTCAAAAAAAGCGCAAAAACTCCACGCTGCACCCTCAGGGGGTTGAAAAATCTGCGCGAAACCCGCAGTGGGGCTCAAAAAGCGAGCTCGAAATCGCGCTGCCGCGCGCGCTTAGTAGTGCCCTGATGCACGTGCACAAGTTCCGGCGCCAGACCTCCTCCGGGCTTTTTTTTCAAATCTGAAAGTGGGTATTTTTTAGTTTCATGGTCTTAGGCCTCCTCCTGACAGCCCCTTTCAGTGATATACCTTGGTCTAGTGGTATACCAAATCACTTTGAGGATGAAGAGTTGGGGGTTCGACTCCCCCTTTGGTCGCTCTTGGCATTGCAGGTCGTCGGCGATGGTAGCTTGTTGGGTTGAGGTAGAAGACCGCTCTCTACCCATGTGCGATGGGCTCCCTTAACACCCCGCCCCACCAGGCGTGATCATTACCTTTAGGCCTCCTCCTGTTTGGAATGTGACAGCAAGCAAGGGCCCCCGCGAAGGTTCAGAAAACCCCAGCACGACATGATTTCTTGGCGTGGCCTCAACTTTGGACTTTCGCCTCCCCCTGGAGACGGGATGTTCTTGAACTTGGTTACATAGCTTCAGCCTGCAATTTGGCTGCCCGCCGCCTTAGGCAGTAAAAACAGTTATAACCAGGAAAATGTATTCTCGAACAGATCACTTTTTTCTTTTCATCTTTTCATTTTTTGTTTTTTCATTTTTTTTCTCTCGACAGGATGTACTGGTGCCCTGGTGAGAATCTCTCCACCGTGTTACCCTAGTGATCTGGCCAAAGCATGCTCCCATGGGGAATTTGGGATGGACACTACACAAACTACACATACTCAGCATTGAAGGTGAAGATGCCCTCACACACTCACCCCCCCCCCACACCACCACCACCACCATTGTACACCAATGTCGACCAATGTACACCACTTTGGAAAAAGCTTGTCTCCTTGAGACCTGACCCCCACCACCACCACCACCACACACACACACACACACACACACACACACACATACACACCATCACCCGCCCACGACCCCTGTAGGTTGTGAATGTGATGAAAGCAGTGAAGCAGAGCTACTCCGCATTGAAGGTGAAGATGCCCTCGGGTGTTCTGCTCTGTGGGCCTCCAGGCACAGGCAAGACCTTGTTGGGTGAGTTGTTTTTAGTATGTCGTTTTTTCAGTTGGGAGGGCGAGTGGTGGGTTGGGAGTTGGAAGTGTGTGTGTGTGTGTGTGTTGAGGGGAGAAGGTGATGATGCACTCAGCCAAAGCTGCTGCTTGTGAAGTGAAGATTTCATCCCTTTCATCATTTGCGATTTTTATTTTCATTTTTCTGCAATACTGATAACTGCCGCTTAATAAATTGTGTTTGCATTTCTACAACTTTGTAAAAAAAACTGCACTCAGCCACAGCCAAACCAAACCACAGCCACACCAAACACTGCACTCAGCCACAGCCACACCAAACCACAGCCACACCAAACACTGCACTCAGCCACAGCCACACCAAACGACAGCCACACCAAACACTGCACTCAGCCACAGCCACAGCCACACCAAACACTGCACGCAGCCACAGCCACACCAAACACTGCACGTAGCCACAGCCACACCAAACACTGCACGCAGCCAAAGCTGTTGCCGGTGAAGCTGAACTCCCCTTCATCATTCGTGATTTGTATTGTGTTTATTCTGCAATACTGACAACTACTGCCGAACACAACTCAAACATACACTGCACGCAGCCAAAGCTGTTGCCGGTGAAGCTGAACTCCCCTTCATCATTCGTGATTTGTATTGTGTTTATTCTGCAATACTGACAACTACTGCCGAACACAACTCAAACATACACTGCACGCAGCCAAAGCTGTGCTGGTGAAGCTGAACTCCCCTTCATCATTTTTGATTTGTATTGTGTTTATTCTGCAATACTGACAACTACTGCCGAACACAATTCAAACATACACTGCACGCAGCCAAAGCTGTTGCCGGTGAAGCTGAACTCCCCTTCATCATTCGTGATTTGTATTGTGTTTTTTTCTGCAATACTGACAACTACTGTCGAACACAACTCAAACAAACACTGCACGCAGCCAAAGCTGTTGCCGGTGAAGCTGAACTCCCCTTCATCATTTGTGATTTGTATTATGTTTCTTCTGCAATACTGACAACTACTGCCGAACACATCAGATTAACACACCATTACTATTTGCACAAATAGCCAATGCTGTTGCTGCTGAAACTTGCACCCCTTTCATCCTTCGCAATTTCTATTTGTTTCAGCAATACTGTCAACTGCTGCCTAACACACCTTGCACCAACTCTGCACTCAGCCAAAGCTAGTGAAGCTGGGGTCCCCTTAATCATTCTCGATTTGTATTATTGTTTTTCTGCAATACTGACAACTGCTTAACACATCGTTGTTACTATTTCTGCTCTCAGCCAAAGCTGTTGCTGGTGAAGCTGGCATCCCCTGCACCATTCTCAATTTATTTTTCTGCAATACTGACAACAACTGCCTAATAAATTGTTGTTGCTATTTCAGCACACAGCCAAAGCTGGTGAAGCTGGGGTCCCCTTAATCATTCTCGATTTGTATTATTGTTTTCTGCAATACTGACAACTGTGGAACACATTGTTGTTGCTATTTCTGCACACAGCCAAAGTTGTTGCTGGTGGTGTCACCTTGATACACAATTATTTTTTCTGCGATACTGACACCAGCCACCCAACACAAAATGTTTCATGATTTCTGCACACCGCCAAAGCTGTTGCTATTGAAGCTGGAGTCCCTTTCATCATTTGCGATTTTTTTTTTCTTTTCTGAAATACTGGCAACTGATGCCTTTACACAACTGAAGAATATATGCCTTTACACAACTGAAAAATATAAAGCTGTTGCTGGCATCCTCTTCATCATTGGCAATTTCTGTTGTTTCAGCAAAACTGTCAACTACTGCTTAACACACCTTGAACCAACTCTGCACTCAGCCAAAGCTGCTGCTGGCATCCTCTTCATCATCTGCAATTTACTCATCTGCTGTACTCACAAGGCGACAACACATCAACACTTCACAAGTGATATACACATCGTCTTTTTGTATTTCTGCACTCAGCCAAAGCTGTGCTGGCATCCTTTTCATCATCCGCAATTTACTTCTCTGCTATACTGAGAACAGAAAAACACATCACAAGTGATAAACACATCGTCTTTTTGTATTTTTGCACACAGCCAAAGCTGTTGCTGGTGAAGCTGGAGTCCTCTTCATCATCCGCAATCTACTTCTCTGCTATACCAACAACAGAAAAACACAGCACAACTGATTAACACATCGTCTTTTTCATAATTCTGCACACCGCCAAAGCTGTTGCTGGTGAAGCTGGAGTCCCTTTCATCATTTGTGATTTTTACTTTTATTGTTTCTGAAATACTGGCAACTGATTCGCAATTTCGCAATTTCTGTTTTTTCAGCAAAACTGTCAACTACTGCCTAACACACCTTGAAGCAACTCTGCACTCAGCCAAAGCTGTTGCTGGCATCCTCTTCATCATCTGCGATTTACTCATCTGCTATACCCACAAGGCGTCAACAGATTAACACATTACAACTGATTAACACATCGTTTGTCGTATTTCTGCACACAGCCAAAGCTGTTGCTGGTGAAGCTGGGGTCCCCTTCATCGCGGTATCTGCTTCAGAATTTGTTGAGATGTACGTGGGAAGGGGCGCAGCGCGAATCAGGGAGCTCTTTGCAGAGGCTAGGAAGGTGAGCATCGTCGTGGTTTAAATTTGAATTTAAAATTTGAATTGAATGTTTGTTGAGTTGGAGGTGGAGGTGGAGTTGAGTCTCTGCTACATAGTTTAGTTTAGTTGTCGAGATGTACGGGGGAAGGGGCGCGGCGAGAATCAGGGAGCTCTTTGCCGAGGCTTGGAAGGTGAGCATCGTCGTGGTTTGAATTCAAATTTGAATTTAAAATTTGAAATTAAATTTGAGTGCCTTGGAGACGGAAGACTCTGATTGAGAGTTTGTTGTGACGTATGTGGGAAGAGGTGCAGCGCTACTCAGCGAGCTCTTTGCAGATGCTGCTAAGGCGAGCATTGTTTATGTTTGAATTCGAAATTTGAAATGAGATGTACGTGGCAAGGGGCGCGGCACGAATCAGGGAGCTCTTTGCCGAGGCTAGGAAGGTGAGCACCGTATTGGTTTGAATTCAAATTCGAATTTAAAATTTGATTGAGTTGGATAAGTGAGACTCTGGTCTGCTCTGGTGCAGAATTTGTTGAGATGTATGTGGCAAGAGGCGCGGCGCGAATGAGGGAGCTCTTTGCCGAGGCTAGGAAGTGAGCACCGTCATTCAATCTGAATTTGAATTTGAAATTTGAAGTTGTATTTGAGTGAGTTGGAAGTGCTAGAAAGTTTGTTGAGATGTGCTATGTATGAGGTAGCTTGTCCACCCACTGACCCACCCCAGTTGAATGTTTGTCGAGATGTACGTGGGAAGGGGCGCGGCGCGAATCAGGGAGCTCTTTGCCGAGGCTAGGAAGTGAAGTATCGTCTTTGAATTTTAATTTGGAATTTGAAATGGAATTTGAGTGAGTTGGATCAGCGAGCTCTTTGTAGATGCTGCTAAGGTGAACATTGTTTATGTTTGAATTCGAAATTTGAAATGAGATGTACGTGGCATGAGGCGCGGCACGAATCAGGGAGCTCTTTGCCAAGGCTAGGAAGGTGAGCACCGTATTGGTTTGAATTCGAATTCGAATTTAAAATTTGAGTGAGTTGGATAAGTAAGACTCTGGTCTGCTCTGGTTCAGAATTTGTTGAGATGTATGTGGCAAGAAGCACAGCGCAAGTGAGGGAGCTCTTTGCAGAGGCTAGTAGGGTGAGCACGGTCATTGAATTTGAATTTGAAATTTGAAATGGAATTTAAGTGAGTTGGAACTGCTAGAATGTTTGTTGAGATGTGTGTAATGGAAGAGGTTGTTTGTTGATCCACTCCGGTTGAAAGTATTTGAGATGTATTTGGAGGGCCGGTACTTGATAGTATCTAGAATACAGCACCGAGAATCAAGTCTTAGGCAGCTAAAAGTTATAGCCATTTCAATAGACATTCTAGACTCAAAGAAATACCATTTGGGTCTTTATTTTATAAAAACAAAATTAATTTTATGCCAGATTTTCAAGTAAAATAAAGGAAGATATTAGCGGTAAGGTTTAGGTTTTTCAATGTATTTGAAATTGAAATTTGAAATTAAATTTGAAGTTGATATTTGGTAAGCTTGAGGTGGAGTTGAGTCGCTGCGTGAATGAGTTTTAAGTTTTAGAGAGTTTGTTGAGATGTACGTGGGAAGGGGCGCGGCGCGAATCAGGGAGCTCTTTGCCAAGGCTACGAAAGTGAGCTTCGACTCAGTTTGAATTTGAAATTTAAAATTGAAGTTGATGTTTGGTGAGCTGGAGGTAGAGTTGAGTCGCTGCGTGAATGAGTTTTAAGTTTTAGAGAATCTGTCGAGATGTACGTGGGAAGGGGCGCGGCCCGAATCAGGGAGCTCTTTGCCGAGGCTACGAAAATGAGCTTCAACTCGGTTCGAAATTGAAATTTAAAATTGATGTTTGGTGAGCTGGAGGTGGAGTTGAGTCACTGCGTGAACGAGTTTTAAGTTTTAGAGAGTCTGTTGAGGTGTACGTGGGAAGGGGCGCGGCGCGAATCAGGGAGCTCTTTGCCGAGGCTACGAAGGTGAGCTTCGACTCGGTTTGAATTTGAATTTGAAATGAATGTTTGGTGAGTTGGATAAGGCAAACTCTGTTCTGCTCTGATTGAGAATGTGTGAAATGTGAAATGAGATGTATGTGGGCATGCAGATCAGGAGCTCTTTGCTGAAGCTAGGAAGGTAAGTTACGTCTTTGAATTTGAATTTTAAAATGGAGTTTGAATGAGTTGGAAGTGCTAGAGAGTTTGTTGAGATGTATGTGGGAAGGTGCACTGCAATGCGAATCAGTGGTTCTTTGCTGAGAAGGCTAGGAAGGTGGGAGTTGTCTTGGTTCAAATTCGAATTTGAATTTAAAATTTTGCGAGTTGGAAGTGGAGTTATATCTCTGCTTGAGTGAGTTGGAAGTGCTTGAGAGTTTGTTGAGATGTATAAGGGGTGCATTGTCTTGGTTCAAATTTGAATTTGAATTTGAAATTTGAAATGAAATTTAGGTGAGTTGGAAACGTAAGATTCTGGTTGAAAGTTGGTTGAGATGGACGTGGGAAGAGGTGCGGCACAAATCAGGGAGCTCTTTGCCGAGGCCAGGGCTGTTATTTTTAGCTGTATATAGCTAAAGCTAGATTTGACCCTGTTTTGGCAAAACAAATAGCTATATGAGATCCGATTTGAGAATTCAGCTCTCAGACCCGAATCGCTATACAAGACCCAAGTTCGACACAAATCGCTACAGAGAACCCAATTCGACCCCACCACCCCTGTGAGCTCTTCTGGGCCGCCCAGAAATAGCTACATGGACGTGGTCCTTGGAGGAGGCCTAAAACAGGAAAGTTATGAAAAACCCACTTTCAGATTTGAAAATAATAGCCCTGGCCGAGGCTTCGAAGGCAAGCATTGTTTATGTTTGAATTCGAAATTAAAAATGAGATGTATGTGGCAAGATGTGCGGCACAAATCAGGGAGCTCTTTGCCGAGGCTTGGTAGGTGAGCACCGTTTTGGTTCAAATTTGAATTTGCTATTTGAAGTTTGAAATTGCCGAGGCTTGGAAGGTGAGCACCGTTTTGGTTCAAATTTGAATTTGCAATTTGAAGTTTGAAATTGCCGAGGCTTGGTACGTGAGCACTGTTTTGGTTCAAATTTGAATTTGCAATTTGAAGTTTGAAATTGCCGAGGCTTGGTAGGTGAGCACTGTTTTGGTTCAAATTTGAATTTGCAATTTGAAGTTTGAAATTGCTGAGGCTTGGCAGGTGAGCACCGTTTTGGTTCAAATTTGAATTTGCAATTTGAAGTTTGAAATTGCCGAGGCTTGGTAGGTGAGCACCGTTTTGGTTCAAATTTGAATTTGCAATTTGAAGTTTGAAATTGCCGAGGCTTGGTAGGCGAGCACTGTTTTGGTTCAAATTTGAATTTGCAATTTGATGTTTGAAATTGCTGAGGCTTGGTAGGTGAGCACCGTTTTGGTTCAAATTTGAATTCGCAATTTGAAGTTTGAAATTGCCGAGGCTTGGTAGGTGAGCACCGTTTTGGTTCAAATTTGAATTTGCAATTTGAAGTTTGAAATTGCCGAGGCTTGGTAGGTGAGCACCGTTTTGGTTCAAATTTGAATTTGAAATTTGAAGTTTGAAATAAAACCAGTCTCTGCTTGAGTGAGTGGGGAGTGCTAGAGAGTTTGTTGAGATGTATGTTGGAGGTAGCGGTCAAGAGCTCTTACATCCACCCACCCACCCACCCACCCACAAACCCACCCACTAACCCACCAACCCACTTACCACCCACAACTTGCCCACAACTTACCCACAACTAACCCATCCACCCACCCACAAACCCACTTACTACCCACCACCCACCACCCACATTTTACCCACCACTTACCCACCCACCCACTAACCCACCCACCCACTGAGCACCCACCACCCACAACGTACCCACCACTTACCCACTAACCCACCCACCCACTAACCACCCACCACCCACCCACCACTCACAACTTGCCCACCACCCACCCGCCCACCCACAAACCCACATACCACCCACCACCCACAACTTACCCACCACTAACTCACTAACCCACCCACCCACTAAGCACCCACCACCCACAACGTACCCACCACTTACCCACTAACCCACCCACCCACGGCTCGTTTTTCTACTAAGTGGATGGTTTTGGTAGAATAGCTGTACGTGGATGACGGCAACGGTAGAAAAACTATAGGAATGCTTGTAGGAGGGTATGGTGCAACCCATTGTTTTGGCTAAGAAATCATTCCAAAATTACATCACATGTTTCAATAATCAAACTTTTCTTAAATTATTTATCTGTCATTTTTACTTTTAATGCCAACTTTTCTTCTAATGTTGAACTAATGTTTTCTACTCTCAATGGAAAACACACAAGAAAACATTATATGTCTCAACAATCCCACTTTCCTTATAATTATCACTTTGCCAGTTCATTTCGAACATTAACTTTTCTTTGAATGTTCAAGTAATTGTTGTGTTCCTTTATCTGCCCCCTAGGTGCTGAATCTATGCCCTCTAGAGTTTCTTGATGTTAATTTTCTGCATCCATTTATCAGCATGTATGCTGATGTAGCCAATAAGAAGGAAGATCCATGGTATGGCTGCAGAAAAATATTCTGATTCATGTGGCTGCAAAATATCTAGAAAATTCCATGCACGCACACACCAAGGTTGCTCAGGGCCCCCCCTAGCTCTAACAAATTTTACAGCCCAACCAACCAATTTCATGGCCTGCGTCCTGAGACGCAACCGACCCAAAACCGACCCATAGCCTGCATCCTGCAACGCAACCAACTCACCAAAGTAGTGTCTGCGACGCAACAGACCCTTCGATGCTGCGTCTGCAACAGAGAACGCAGCGCCCTGACCAGCCCTGACACACACCTCACACCCCCTACCCCGCCCGCCGCAGGTATGTTTTGTATGCTAATACCATACATACATCCATGCCTCCCCACCCCATCCCCCGTGCAGGCATGTTATTGTATGCTACTGCCAAACATACATCCATGCACCCCACCCCACCCCACCCCCCATGCAGGCATGTTATTGTATGCTACTGCCATACATACATCTATGCACCCCACCCCACCCCACCCCCCATGCAGGCATGTTATTGTATGCTACTGCCATACATACATCTATGCACCCCACCCCACCTCACCCCCCATGCAGGCATGTTATTGTATGCTACTGTCATACATACCTCCATGCCATCTCATCTCATCTCTGCTGCACAGAGAATATATTGCCTCCTGTACCAGCATTATTGCCACACGTTGCATGAAGGAGTCCCTACCGCCTGGAGGGTGACACTTACTATGGCTGCCATGGTGACTTTCCCCAGCTGCGGCATAGGGGGGGGTCCCCTGAACACCATGCCCCTCCAGGCGTTATCTTTTTTTTCTACATGCCCCCCCGACCCCTAACCCCCTTGCAGGCATGTAGTCATAGGCTACTGCCATACAAACATTCATGCCCCCCCCCACACACCACCACCACCACACACACACACTCCCATGTACCCACCAATCAATGCATACATGCAATAATCCATCCGCCAAGATCGTCAACCCCCGGACATACATTTGTGCACCCAACCATGCTAATAGTGCACTCTACTTGCTTGTATCTAAATAGGCGCCTACCCGTCGTTTTAGGTGCTCGTGTGCAATGCACCCCCCAGCCCACCCACCCACACACGCATACATGCATGCATACATACATCTGCCCATACATGCATGCACCCACCCATTCATGCATACGTCCACCCATGCATCATGTACACTTTTCGGCGCAGAAACGAGTACCCCCCCCCACCCCCACCACCATCACCATCAACACACACACACACACCACCACCACCACCACCTACCCCTAGCTCCTGCCCACTAACCTACCTAAGGTGATGAGCGTATGCATGCTGCCCCCTCATTCATGTAACCAGCATACATGCAACACACAATTAGGTACCCGCCAAATTCCCAACAACCACCAGGCTATGAACCCATCAATCAATGCCTTACTACTGCGACCCATGCCTGCTGCTGCCCATGGTGCTCCCGCTGCTCCTGCTGATTTTTGCCGCTGTCATCTAATTTTTAGCCTTGATCGAATTCGATATGCCAGATCTGCAGCTTCGAGACTAAATTCGCAGGACGATTTGACGAACTGGTTAACTTGGCTCGAAAACTGGTTAGCTTCCCTCGCAATCAGAACCAGCACTGCCAACTTTAAGCTCTTCCTGAGACAAGACGCTATAAGAGGCGAAGGGGTTAAGAATGTGCTTTCGAGCGGCCCAGCACCGCGAGGGCTAGGCGCTATCTTGTTCGTGCCGATTATGGACGTCTTGTTGAAAATAATACCCGAATGAAAAAAATCTCCAGATTTTTTGAAGAGGGATTAGCCCCATTAAAATGTCCCTTAGTGTGTCACAAACCAATTGTTCAGGTTTTATGCAGAACATCAAAAAAGTTGAATATCCAATATTTTTGATGAATTATAAGACTTATTTATACCGGACAAATTCTGACCAGAGCACATGTAAGCATCGCAATTCACGAAAAGGAGCTCAGGTTGGGCCAAATAGGTACAAATAACGGTTAACAATTTGATTTCAGGGTGTTTTGAGCTTACATTTCAAATTTAAACCACTTAACCATGTGCGCATACATAGGTTTGGGAGCAGAATTGTCGTCAAAAATTGGAGGCGAAACATGTAAGCATCACAATGTACGAAACATTCCCCTAGGGCACTTGTGCTATAATTAGCCCACGGACCCCACCTCAGGGCCGTGCGTGGGGCAGGGTTGGTGGCCATCGGGCGGGGGCGGTGGCGGGGACCCACCGGGCGGGGGCAGGGGCAAGCCACGCCACCTGCCGCTGGCCAAAATCCCGTTCAGGAGGACGGGACATACCGTTCACGTCTGGGCTGGGCCGAAACATGCAATACCTTGTACAAATTCCGTAAAATCAACTAGACACCTGATTGGCCTCATTTTTCTTGCATCAAATTCTTTTAAAAAATTCAATCTACATACATGCCTTTCATTACATTACAGAAGCGTTCAATACTGCTTAAAAATCAACAATCCTTCAAAAACTCTATTTTTCGTCACTTAATAGTTAACAATGCTAAATCTTCAACCGATTCATTGGAATTCAATTAATTTAAAGCCTCCAGGCCTTCGAATTTAATCCAATTCGAATTGATACAATTTAAAGCAATTACATGCATCCAAATCACGGTAATTAAATGAAATGGAAAGGAATAAATCGAATTAAAATAACACAACATTAATTACAATTCAATCAAATTCATTAAAATACATTGAATTAAGGATCCGAATCATTTCATTCAGCACGCGCCTCCAGGCGCCCTTAATAGAAAATTATCGGGCCTTATCGAAAAAGGAAAGTAACCATACATTTTCCTAGTAATAAGGCGCGTGCATTAGACCACGGGCATTTGTTTGTTTAGAAGCGCGGCGGTTCTGACAAGCTCGCGAGTATGATAGGCGCCCTCGGGTCCTGACACGTGACGGGCGATAAGTGGACGCGGGCCCGTAGGAAAGTATTCAACGCCGGGACCCACTTAGCAGAAAAACGCACTACCCACTAACCACCCACCACCCACAACTTGCCCACCACCCACCCGCCCACCCACAAACCCACATACCACCCATCACCCACAACTTACCCACCACTTACCCACTAACCCACCCACCCACTAACCACCCACCACCCACCACTCACAACTTGCCCACCACCCACCCGCCCACCCACAAACCCACATACCACCCATCACCCACAACTTGCCCATCGCTTACCCACTAACCCACTACCCCACTACCCCACCCACCCCACCTACCCCCTGCCCTAGGAGTTCCCGTGTGTTGTCTTCATCGATGAGCTGGATGCAGTGGGGAGCAAGCGTGGCATAAGATCCTACGAAAAGAAAGTCCAGACCCTTCCCCCCCATCCACCCACTTCATCCCCTCCCCCACCCCACCCCACCCCCTCATCCCCCCACTATTCCCACCAGGTGTCCCCGTGTGTCGTCTTTATCGATGAGCTGGATGCAGTGGGAAGCAAGCGTGGCATGGGATCCAACGATGAGAGAGACCAGACCCTGAACCAGCTGTTGGTAGAGCTTGATGGGTTTGAGGAGCGAAATGGTAAGTGAGAAATGGTAGTCAAACACGCACACATATTCTCCGCACACACACACCCTCACCTCCCCACCCCACCCCACCCCCCACCCCATATACCCATACACACACGCATATTCTCTACACACGACGAGAGGGCTAAGTCCCTGAACTAGTTGTTTAGGGTTTAGGGTTTTGCCCTAAACCCTAGACCCTAAACCCGACGAGAGGGCCAAGTCCCTGAACTAGTTGTTTAGGGTTTAGGGTTTAGCCCTAAACCCTAAACCCTAAACCCGACGAAAGGGCTAAGTCCCTGAACTAGTTGTTGGTAGAGCTTGATGGGTTTGAGGAGCAAAATGGTAAATGCTGTGCCTGTCTATGGTGGTAGTGGTTGGGTGGCGTGGTATTGTGGCGTGTTACAATTTGCTCTCCACCCTCCCTACCCCCCTGGTGGGGGTGTGTGGGGGGGGTAGATTGTGTGTTAGACCTCCTCCCTACCCTCCCTTCCGTCCCTGCCCTCCACTCCCCCTATCCCCCACCCTCCCTACCCCCCACTTGCCATCATGTCAACCTGTAATGCCCTGATTTCAGGCGTACTTTTTCTTACAGCCACCAACCACCACCTCCCCTCATCCCTACCCTCCCTTCCGTCTCTACCCTTCACCCTCCCTACCCCCCACTTGCCATTATGTCAACCTGTAATGCCCTGATTTCAGGCGTACTTTTTCTTACAGCCACCAACCACCACCTCCCCTCATCCCTACCCTCCCTTCCGTCTCTACCCTCCACCCTCCTAACCCCCCACTTGCCATCATGTCAACCAGTAATGCCCTGATTTCAGGCGTACTTTTTCTTACAGCCACCAACCACCACCTCCCCTCATCCCTACCCTCCCTTCCGTCTCTACCCTCCACCCTCCCTACCCCCCACTTGCCATCATGTCAACCTGTAATGCCCTGATTTCAGGCGTACTTTTTCTTACAGCCACCAACCACCACCTCCCCTCATCCCCACCCTCCCTTCCGTCTCTACCCTTCACCCTCCCTACCCCCCACTTGCCATCATGTCAACCTGTAATGCCCTGATTTCAGGCGTACTTTTTCTTACAGCCACCAACCACCACCTCCCCTCATCCCTACCCTCCCTTCCGTCTCTACCCTCCACCCTCCCTACACCCCCCACTTGCCAGCCTGACAACCTGTCCTCCCCTGGTTTCAGGCGTACTTTTTCTTGCGGCCACCAACCGAATCGACGTCCTGGACTCAGCCCTCCTCCGCCCCGGCCGCATCTCGAGGAAGGTTGTAGTGCCTGTACCAGATGAAGCGGGACGGCGAGACATCCTGAATGTACATTTGAGAGGCGTGCCCATGATAGTGGAGGATGAGAAGCCCCTTGTGGTGCAGCGCTTAGCGGCAGCTACTGCAGGTGACTCATTTATTTCATTTATTAATCATTTATTTATTTATTAATTTGAGTCGATATTATATTAGTTGTGCAGCGCTTCGCGGCAGCTACTGCAGGTGACTCATTTATTTCATTTATTAATTATTTATTTATTTATTTGAGTCGATATTATATTAGTTGTGCAGTGCTTCACGGCAGCTACTGCAGGTGGCTCATTTTTGTCATTTATTTGACTGCTTATTTTATTTTATTTTGTTGTCGATTGATTCATTAATTTTATTTTGTTGTTGATTTTTTTTAGCGTCGCTTGCGTTTTTTTTAGCGTCGCTTGCGCATCAATTTTCAAGTTGAGGTTGTGCACTGAGCAATGCTCCGTCTTGGATACACACAGGCTGTGTAAGCTATGTAACCAAGTTCAAGTTAAAATACGCAGCCTATTTTCCTGGTTACTGGAAGAGGTAATGTTAACGCCTGGTGTGGCGTGGTGTTAAGGGAGCCCGTCGCACGCGGGTGGGGAGCGGTCTCCTACCTCAACTGGACAGGCTACCATCGCGGTTGACGACGACCTGCAACGCCAAGAGCGCCCGAAGGGAGAGTCGAACCCCCGACTCTTCATCCTCAAGCGATCTGGTCTACCACTAGACCATTGTATATCACTGAAAGGGGCTTGGTTACTGTATAATTACTCCCAATGGCGGCATGCAGCCAAATTGCTGGCTGGAGCTATGTAACCAAGTTTAAAATTGCTCGTTGGAGCTATGGAACCAAGTTGACAAGTGCTGACTGAAGCTATGTACACAAGTTGAAGTTCAAGTGTGCAGCGTATTTTCCTGGTTACTGTATAATTACTCCAGGAGGTGGCATGCAGCCAAATTTGTGGCTGGAGCTATTTAACCAAGTTCAAGTTCAAGTTCAAGTTGAAATTGCTGGCTGAAGCTATACAAAAAGGTCAAGTTAAAATTTAAAATGAAGTTGAGGTTGTGCTCTAAGTAATGCCCTTGCTTGGATCCTCACAGGCTTCTCTGGTGCTGAGCTGGCAAACGTGGTTAACGAGGCATCCCTGATGGCGGCTAGGGACGAGAGGGAACACCTCACCATTCTTGACCTCTTGGATGGCGTGCGACGTACAAGGTGTGTTCGTGTGTGTATATAAAGATAGATAGGTAGATGGATAGATGTGGCTAAAAAGAAACATCTCACCATTATTAACCTCTTGGATGGCGTACAACGTAGAAGGTGTGTGTGTGTATGTCTATCTGTGTTGGTGTGTGTATATAAAGATAGATAGGTAGATAGATAGATAGGCAGATAGACAGATAGACACCCTCACACAGGCTCTCTCACACAAACGTGGTGAACGAGGCGTCCCTGATGGCGGCTAGGGCTGATAGGGAGCACCTCACCATTCTTGACCTCTTCGATGGGGTGACGCGTATAAGGTGTGTGTATTTGTATATAGATAGATTGATAGATAGATAGATAGATAGATAGATAGATAGATAGATAGATAGATATAAAGACGCACTCACACACCCTCTCACACTTGCGCACACACACTCACACACGCTCACTCACACTTGCGCACACACATGCATGGCTGGTGAGGATGGACGCACTGGCATGGGGGCTTGCAACACATTCTCCCACTAACACACACTTGCACACTCACACTCACCCACACTTGCGCGCTCACACACTCCCACACACTGACACACACACTCACTCTCACACTTGCGCACGCACACTCACACATACCCACACACAAACACTCACACACACACACTCTCATACACTCATGCAGGGGTGGTGTGGATGGATGCACTGGCATGGGGGCTGGCAACACATTCTCACACTCACACACACCTCAGCACTCACACAATCACTTGCACTTGCGCACTCACACACTCACACACTCACACACACTTGCGCACACATACGCACTTACTTACACACACGCATGCACTCATGCACACTCACTCACACTTACACACTCACACACACTCGCTCACACACATTCACCCACACTCACCCACACTCCCATGCACTCGTGCAGAGGTGGTGTGGATGGACGCACTGGCATGGGGGCTGGACATCCGGGGGTGCACTCACACACACACACACTCACTTATTCACACACTTGTGCTCTCATGCAGAGGTTGTGTGGATGAACGCACTGGCATGGGGGCTGGACATCCGGGGGTGCACTCACACACACACACTCACTCATTCACACACTTGTGCTCTCATGCAGAGGTGGTGTGGATGAATGCTCTGGCTTGGGGGCTAGACATCCGGGGGCGCACTCACACACACACACACTCTCATGCACTCATGCAGAGGTGGTGTGGTTGGACGCACTGGCATGGGGGCTAGACATCCGGGGGCGCACTCACACACACACACTCTTATGCACTCATGCAGAGGTGGTGTGGATGGACCCACTGGCATGGGGGCTAGACATCCGGGGGCGCACTCACACACACACACACTCTCATGCACTCATGCAGAGGTGGTGTGGTTGGACGCACTGGCATGGGGGCTAGACATCCGGGGGCGCACTCACACACACACACACTCTCATGCACTCATGCAGAGGTGGTGTGGATGGACCCACTGGCATGGGGGCTAGACATCCGGGGGTGCACACACACACACACACAATCACTCACACACTTTTGCACATTCACACACTCACACACACACTTTTGCACATTCACACACTCACGCACGCTCTCATGCACTCATGCAGGGGTGGTGTGGATGGACGCACTGGCATGGGGCCTGGAAACAGCTTCCTAGGCCGCTTACAGCAGTATATTAGTCAGGCGGCTGCCTCGGGTTTGACCACAGGTTTGACAACAGATGCAACCCCCAAGGTGGTATGAGGAAGGCGGCAATCGTTACAGCAGTATATTAGCCAGGCTGCTGCCTCGGGTTTGACCACATGTTTGACCACAGATTAGTCAGGCTGCTGCCTCGGGTTCAACCACAGATTAGTCAGGCGGCTGCTTCGGGTTTGACCACAGGTTTGACCACAGATGCAACCCCAAAGGTGGTATGAGGAAGGCGGCAATTGTTACAGCGGTATATTAGTCAGGCAGCTGCCTCGGGTTGGACCACAGGTTGGACCACAGATGCAACCCCCAAGGTGGTTCGAGGATGGCGGCAATCGTAACAGCAGTAAATTAGTCAGGCTGCTGCTTGGCCACGGGTTTGACCTCAGTTGCAAGCAACAAGGTGGTGTGAGGAATGCGTCGCCACCTCTAGCTTCTACTCACCTACTCCTGGCTTCTGCCAACCTGCCTCTCGATCGACCACAGATGCTAACCCCAAGGTTGTTTGAGGAAGGCACCAATCGACGCCACCTCTAGCTTCTACTCACCTACTCCTGGCTTCTATCCACCTGCCTCTCGATGAACCACAGTTGTAAACCAGGGTGCTTCAGGAGGACCCCCAGCTCTGCTGCCTGAGACACAACCAATTGTATAGCCTGCGTCCTGCGACGCAACGGACCCTTCCTTCTGGTCAACGGACCCTCACAGCGTTGCGTCCTGCGACGCAATGGACTCATCGACGTTGCATCTAAGACAGAGGACACAGCGTCCTGGACAACCATGCTGTGAACCCCAAGTGAGCGTGGTGTGAGGTTGACGCCAATCGATGCCATTACAAGTCCTATGCAGCGTCGCAAGCGTCATGGAAAATTGGCTGGGTGTCAAGGCTACGGAACGAAAGGTGGCAACACTGGAGCTGACCGAAGAGAGTTAGTTACGCGACCGTTGGCTGACATGTCGGGCTTCAAGTTTTTCGTTTTTCGGGCTGACAGACAAATGGGTAAACATGGGAGCTCCCGCCCCCTTGAAGAGGGGGCTCGGCCAATAATATATTATATATATTGAGGAAGGGGCTAAGCGATGCTATTATATGTTACTGGGCTCCAAATGTGCCCGCGGCTTACCAGAGTTGTATTGCTTTATATACAATGAATTTCACCTCCCGTACTGCTTCCATTTGTTGACTTCTTACTGGGAATAAATTTTGACTCTAGGGTAACTGCCCCCCCCCACACACACACACACACACACACACACACACACACACCCCTATTGAATCACAGGAATTGTGGTGAAACCGGTAACCAAGGAATTGTGGTGATACCGGTAAACAAGGAATCGGTATTACAACTATAATGTATGCGAATTACATGATGTCAGAGGATAGAAACCATAGTTCCACATACACGAACTTCAATGATAGGGGATGATATTAAATGCATAGCAAGACTACGCCTTCGAGCTCATGACTTACATATTGAATCAGAAAGGAGTATCTCTCGTTCCAGCAGAATTTGCAGGAGCTGTGGTATGGTAGTTGACGGTAGAAGAGTGGTCTAAGATAAAATTCATTTCATATAAGAATGTCTGTTACGAGCTGAGGATTTAAAATATGTGTTTGAGAAAATGAAAATAGAACCTGAATTGGTGGATAAAAACTATAGAACCTGAATTATTATTATATAGAACCTGAATTATTATTATATAGAACCTGAATTATTATTATATAGAACCTGAATTACTATTATATAGAACCTGAATTATTATTATATAGAACCTGAATTGGTGGATAAAGACTCCAGCATGTAGCTGTTTCTTCGAAGGATGTAAATACTTAATACAATTTAATTTATAAGTTGTAAGAATCGCAAAATTAAATTATCACCCCAAACGAGATGATGATTTAATTAAATTGTAGAATTCAATGATCATTGTAGCACGAAATCAGGGCCGCCATCGTTGAAACGACTGTCTGGGGTCCAGTTCATCAATGCTTTTTCTTTTAAGCCCTTCCTGACACGGTTGGGCAAGTCCCTTTAGCCTATTTGACCTACCCCTGGACTGTAACATACCTAAAATGATGATATCATGTATGATTACCCATGACCCCCCCCCCCCCCCCCCCCTCCCCCCCAGTCCCCCACCCCCCCAGCTCAAGGCGCTGCCCCCTGGGGCAGCCCTTTGGGCCGCCCAGAAATAGCTATATGGAGGCTGTTCTGGGAGGAGGACTAAAACCAAAAAGCTAGCAAAAAGTCACTTTCAGATTTGAAAAAAAAATCCCTGAAATGATCAGTACCGTTATGCAACGGTTTCCTTAATCTTTCAAAAATTGCAGGATGTATATTGTTGACTTCTGTCAGGTAAATTTATATCTTATAATTGCTATATGAATAGACATTGAAATCGAAATTGTTACATCCGTGTAATACAGTTACTCACAGGACGTGAAGTTATGGACACCATAGCTTAAGCCGGAGCTAGTTTAAGTCACCGTGCTATATGAATATAAATAATAAGTTTCCCGGTTCGGCGAATGGTTCATTGGTTGATCATAAGGCTAGACCGAATAAGGCGCTGGGATCGGATCCCCAAGGGTGCTATGTTGAGTTCGCATCTTACAATTGCTATATTAATATAACCCCCCCTTGACTCTGTCAAGCCGAGGGCACACTTTGAGTCCAGTAGGGAACCAGGAATAATAAAATCATCATTATCATCATAAATACCTAGTCTGGGTAGGCTAGGTGAGGTCAAATTAGACTATAAATTGCTCAAACATGTACTGGTAATGAAATTAAGAATATACCTAGGATTACATAGAACTAAGATTCCATAGCACATGGAATCTTAATTTGGGTTTAGTTAGGGAACGACGCGTCCGTTTTCGGCTGTATTGTATCGCACCTTTGAAACTACAGATACGATACAGTGCCGAGGCAGGGCCAGCTGCGTAATCAGCTATTATTTGGGGGGTTGGGGTTGGGGTTGGGACAGCGTAGCTGTCTCAAACCCTTTTAAAATGGGTACCCGGGGGCAATCCTACGTTTTCTTCTACTTTCTTCTTGTGTTAGCCGTAGCTGTCGCTAGTCTCTAGCGCTCCAGACCCTCCAGTGTCCGTGTTAACGCGCAAGCTGACGTTGTTTTGTCGCTAGCCTCCGAGATTCGAGAAGCTTTGTGATCAAGGATTGGAGTCCCATGGTCCAAGGTCTGAGGTCCGAAAATCCAAGATCCCAAGGTATAATGCCACAAGTGTACAAGGCGCAATCATTTCCGTGCAGAAGTAGTGCGTTAGCAAGACAGCCCAAGTTGAATGAGCTAGAAATGCGTTCCGTTAAGTCTAATGCAACGGTCTGCAGTTTGAAGTCCACAACCACGCGATGATCTCCGCACAGTCCAGAACACGCATTGATGCCCGCACAGCACACAGTCGTAGCTGTAGCAGACGGTAACCGATTTGGGGATGAAAGCAACAGATGGTAACCGATATGGGGATGAAAGCGACAGATGCTAACATATCTGGGAATGAAAGCAACAGATGGTAACATATCTGGGAATGAAAGCAACAGATGGTAACATATCTGGGAATGAAAGCAACAGATGGTAACAGATCTACAAGTGGGGGCAGATCTACAGCGGGGTTTGAACCGGCCTAGAGGCTTGTGGCTAACCCCAAACCCTAAACCCTAAATCTTGGCCTCAAATTTCAAGTGATCCAAGCCTCTTGAAATTTGAGGCCAGCAATTCAGTTTGGACTTCCTGAACAACCCTGGTTCACTCCACCTGCGGATGTTCAGCAGCCTGGAGGCTGATAGACCATGTAATCAAATCAAAACTACCGTGCAGTGGTAGGGCCAGTTGTGTAACCAAATCAAAACTATCGTGCAGTGGTAGGGCCAGTTGTGTAACCAAATCAAAGCTACCGTGCAGTGGTAGGGCCAGTTGTGTAACCAAATCAAAACTACCGTGCAGTGGTAGGGCCAGTTGTGTAATCAAATCAAAACTACCGTGCAGTGGTAGGGCCAGTTGTGTAATCAGAGTTACAAGATCTAGTCACAGTCTTGCTGTTGCTTTCTGCGCTCGGGAGTCGGGAGAGTAGTGTAGCACAGCAATACAAACGACCCATGTCCAATCCGCCATTCCGCCCTCTGTCGTACTTTGAGCAGCCTGAACCCCGAAGTGCCTAATTATATCAAGAGAGACCTACCTCACAAGGTGGTGTGTAAGACGTACAGATTTATAACTTCCTCCCACTATGGTACCTGAAGGTTCAAACTGATAGATGGAAACCAGGGTACTACTTATGGCCGAATTGACCAGCGCTTAAGCGCACAGGCAAAAAATAAAACTACGCGGTGAGCGCACAGCCCAAAAATAAAACTGTGCGGTTAAAAAAAGCGCTCCTCAAAATGAAAAAATGCGCTTTCTTCACTCTTCTGGTAAAAACAAATCTGCGCTTTTCTGCGCTTTTTGTGCGCTATCCATTGGAAACGTCCCATTGTATGTGCCCTGGAAAGTCGGTGACTATAGCTAGCTCCGGCTTACGCTATGGTGTCCTTAACTTCCCGTCCTGTGAGTAACGGTTTTACACGGATGTAACAATTTCAATTTCAATTTCAATGCCTTGGAAAGTTGGAAGGATCGAGAGTATCACCTAAGTGATTCTGTAACCGTTTAAAATGAACACCATGTGGTCGTTGAATATACTGACGAAGCCTTATTGAATTCGAAAAGAAAGTATCAGAACCTGATTTTGCTATAGACCGGTTCTCCCGGTCCAGCTAGAGTGTCTTGGTGCGCCAGGCCTTCTGCCTGGAAGCTTCCATAGTAGTGCCTCTGCCCGTTAGGGCCGGCACCTACCAGCGGCAGTACCCTGAGGTACTGTCGCCTTTCCCTTCTTATACCTGCCATGTCGCCTGACATGCTATATTGCTATCACGATTGTAAAGCCCACGCTCTAGTCCCTTCCCTGTGAGAGGGCTCAAGACATATTACTCCGGAAAGCTAAAGGTTATCGCTCATCAACGCCGCAACGTGTTCCACTGCAACAGACTTGAGCGCATCAAGCCTGTTACCCTGTCCGTAGATCCCGAGCTCCCGCGCACCAAGCCTGTTACCCTGTCCGTAGATCCCGAGCTCCCGCGCACCTGCAGTGCCTTCTACAGTTGCCGCCGCAACAACCGAAGGAAAAGGATCTCAGGTGCAGAATCTCCTCTGATTGCTAGGCACCCCGCTGGAACACCAGCCCTCCCCCCCCCCCCCCACTGCGTCTACCCATCGTCCCCCTCTCCTCCCCTTCCGCCAACTCCTTACCCCGTCGGCCCCGCAAGCCAAACTGCCCCCCCCCCCCCCCCCCCCCCCCCCCCCCCCCCTTTCCTATCCTGGACTATCCCAGCCCTTCTCAAATGGATGCACCGTCGGCATCCAACGCTACGGCATTCCACCAATGGCTGCAGGACATCTCTCAGGATATTAACGTGATGGAGGAAGAGAGTATAGATCTGCCCTTACCTAAAATACACTACAGATCTAAGATCTACATCTTGCACCACATGTCCCCAGCATTCAGATTACAGTACGGTCGTACCAAAATGTCTACAGACCTCATGTACTGGCTCAAAGATGTTAATGCAGACTGGTACTTTCAGAACGCCAAGGACCCTTACACAGATCCTTGGCCATTCCCATGGCTAAACAAAGACCACTACCACAAGCCCAAGGATGAGGACTCACTACAGCCTCTTGAAAACCCCTGCACAAGTCCTCAACAACAAACACCACAGCCAGACAACACACCCAGTACTCACTATGCTCTGAATGCAACCAAACACACCCGTAGCATATACAAAAACTGGATCATGGACACAGGTGCCACGTCACACGTGACTGGAGACCCCAGCCTTCTCTATGACATCAAAGACATAATCCCTATAAAAGTCCTAACTGCCTCTGGCCATACCTACATCACAAAGTCTGGCACAGCCCTCATCAGAGGAGAAAATGGTAAACTTCACAAACTCCTCAATGTCCACCTGAACTCAGATCAGAACACTCCCAACTTGTTCTCAATGGCATCAGCTATCAAAAATGTACCCAACATGGAAATCCAATTCAACTCTCACGAAGGCACCATGACCATCAACAACAAAGTCATCATCTCAGGGCCAAAGAAACGTAACATCTACCTAGTCCCTGTAGTCAAACATGATCCTACACTGATCAGAGGATCAGAGTACACTACAGCTGTAGCCCTAGCAGCCGTCTCTAGAAAAAACCCTATGACAGCTGAACTCCAACACATCAGATTAGGACATCTAGCCTACAGTTATTTAGCAAGAATGGCCTCAGAAGATATGGTCATTGGAAACGGCATCACCCCATCTGCATTCAATAAAATGAGTAAGCAAACCTGTGAGATCTGCATTCTCTCTAAAATGGACAAAAAACCCTATCCCACATCTCACACCAGAGCTACCAGACCCATGGGTATCATTCACATTGACATGAGTGGAAAGATGAAAATCCCTAGCCTGAATGGAAGTCTCTACTTCCAAGGCATTCTAGATGATTACTCCAAATACTCCATTGTTACATTCCACAAAACTAAGGATGCAGTAGCCAGTGCAACAATCACTAAGCTCGAACGGTATGAAGTCCTCACCCAGAACAAAATTGGAACAATTTTCTGTGACAATGGATCAGAATACATTTGCAACAGATTCAAAAATTGGTGCAAAAAGAAAGAAATCACCCTCAACTTCACAGTTCCAGGCAACCCATCCACCAATGGTGCAGCAGAGCGCATGAACAGAACCCTGCATGACAGATCCACAGCCCTCCTCCTCTGATCCAAATTCCCCAACAGGTACTGGGCAGAAATGGTCAAAAATGCAAGCATCCTCAGGAACCTCTCCCCTACCTCTTAATCCAACAAAACTCCATATGAACTGTTCCATGGCACCAAGCCTAAGATAGATCACCTCAGGACCATTGGCTGCACAGCATATGTTCATGTCCCACCTAAGTCAAGAGCCTTTAAGTTCTCACCATCAGCAAAAATTACAAGACTCATTGGATACTCAGACTCAAGAAAAGCCTACAGAGTGGTAGACTCCTCACACAAAAAATTTGACGCCAGAGACATCACCTTCAATGAATTTGAAAATTTGGCAGGTCAGAAAGGATTCCCAGGTGCAGATGCTGTGGTACTAGGAAACTATGAAGATGATATCCTAGTTGAAGTTGATGAGGATGATGCTATCCCACCTGTACCCACTATCCTCACCCCATCTGAACTCCAAGAAAGGGAACATTACCTAGCCAGACTAGCTAGGAATCAAGCAAACCCACAAGTGTGGGGCCTCCCAGATGGTCTTTCTTCAAACCCTGATACAGTGTACCAACCTAACCTCACAGCACCAGCACCCAGCCTCACACCAGCAGCCAGTGCACCCACTAACCAAACTGTTGAACAAGGAGATGAACACAACCCCCAGGAAAATGCAGATCCTCCTTACCCCACACCTCCACCCTACCAGGAGCTACCTACCCCTCCAAGCCCTGACATTCCCCCACCACCAGAAGTAGACCCATCCCTAGTTGAACCTAGAAGATCTGGCAGAGACAGACACTCACCCAACTTCCTAGCCTTCCTAGCTGCAGACCAAGTGATCATCCCCAAAAATGAGAAGGAAGCTCTCTCTAGCCCCCAAGCTAAAGAATGGAAAGCTGCTATGCAGGAAGAATTAGCAGCACTTGCAGAGATGAACACCTGGTCCCTCTCAGAACTCCCTCCAGGAGCTAAGGCTATAGGAACCAAATGGGTCTTCGACATCAAACAATCAGCGGACCCCAAGGCATACCTAGCACAGTTAGATGTTTCCACTGCATTCCTCAATGGCATAGTTGAAGAAGAACTGTACTGCACCCAACCACCTGGATTCGAACAAGACCACAGAGTCTGCCGCATGTGGAAATGCCTTTATGGCCTAAAGCAAGCATCTCGCCAGTGGTACCTCAAAGTCAAAGAAGATATGACTACTATAGGATTCAGAGAGGTAGATGTAGACCAAGGCCTGTTTGTACTACCTAGCTCAGCCAACAAACCCATCATCTGGGTCCTTCTCTGGGTAGATGACTTCCTCATGCTGTCTTTTGACAAAAGCATCCTAGACAAGTACAAGAGCACCATCATGAAGCTGTACAAGACTAGAGACCTTGGTGACCCTTCAGTTTTTGTTGGCTATGAAATTACCAGGAATGCATCAACTGGCACCCTACACATCTGTCAGTCCAGGTTCATCCAGGATCTGCTGCGTGCACACAACATGTTTCCTGAACCCAACAGCACCAAGTTCCCTGTGCCTCTCCTACCAGATGCTCTCCTGCCATATGCTGACAAAGACACCCCAGCCACTGGCCTTCCCCTTGCCCAGATTGTGGGCTCCCTCAACTACCTGGCAGTCAACACAAGGCCTGACATTGCCCAAGCAGTCAACAGATTGGCCAGGCACAGTGCACACCCATCGCATGACCACATGGAAGCTGCAACTGGTATCCTCAAGTACCTTTCTAACAAACCAGACCATGGCATCACCTACACCTTCTCCAACAAACCCCTCATTGGTTACCGTGATTCTGACCATGTTGCTTGCCCAATCACAAGGAAGTCCACAACAGGTTTCGTATTCCTCAACCAAGGGGGAGCAATCTCATGGGCATCCAAGATCCAGGCATCCGCCACAGCCCTGTCCACAACAGAGGCCGAGTTTATGGCAGCTACCTCTGCAGCCCAAGAGGGAATGTGGTTGGGAAAACTACAACACTCTGCCACAGGCATAGTTCCCCCTGCTCTCACCATTAATGGTGACAACCAAGCTGCCCTTAGTGCCTGGAACCAGGAGAAGCTGACATCCAGACTGAAGCACATGGAGACCAGGTTCTACTTCCTCAAGGAGCAGTCCAAGAAAGAAGATATCAAACTGAACTGGATCCCAACTTCTGCCAACATGTCTGACATGCTCACCAAAGCTCTGCCCAGGGCCAAGTTCTGTGACTTCAGAGAGAAGATTGGCTGCACTGGCAAGCTAAAGATGTACTAACTCTAGAAGCTCTGACCAAGAACCTCTGATCTGGTATCATTCATATTCTTGATCATGGGGAGCTACTTGCCTTCAAAGTTATCCCCCTCCAGCCCCTCCTGCAGCTCCTTTACAGTCCATCCCTGATTCACCACTATGGCCCCACAGTTCCCCATAGCATTAATCTGGAGATCCTGACTTATGATACTTTATAGATGATACTGGAAGTACCTCACCATATCCTTCCATCTGGATTGATAATCATGAGCTAGCGGGGACGTCTACTTTAAAGTTGTTTACCATAATGGAAACCAAACAGATTGCTATCCAGTCCTTTTAGCTGAACAAGGCCCTATGGCTGCACCTTCCTGGCAGCTTCACAGCTGGAATCCAGTCCTACCTAGATAATAGATAATAGTTATACTGTACTGCCTTTGCCCCTTGTCCTCTCCTAAATGTACTTGCATATGCCTTACAAGGACAAGTATCGTTCATTGATGAACACTGGCCAAAGCAGAAGCCTATGCCCCTGGGCTCTCTTATGTACGAGCTATTTCTTTTCACTCTAGCTTACCCTTTCTTTTGAACCTCCTAATTCCAGGAATTCTTCTGAATGAAGAATACCAGGACGGAATTGGGGGGGATGTTATAGACCGGTTCTCCCGGTCCAGCTAGAGTGTCTTGGTGCGCCAGGCCTTCTGCCTGGAAGCTTCCATAGTAGTGCCTCTGCCCGTTAGGGCCGGCACCTACCGGCGGCAGTACCCTGAGGTACTGTCGCCTTTCCCTTCTTATACCTGCCATGTCGCCTGACATGCTATCACGATTGTAAAGCCCACGCTCTAGTCCCTTCCCTGTGAGAGTGCTCAAGACATATTACTCCGGAAAGCTAAAGATTTTCCAATCTGAGCAGATCTGAGAGTAAAATATTTCCTATACCCTACCTGATGTACAAGGCGAGTGGAAGGTCGAGCGAAGCTTCCGCTGTTCATCCATGAATGTATGACGAGATTTTTTTTTAAATGTATGACTGTTTTTTTGTACCGGTATTGATTTTTTTTATCGTTCAGAAGAAGAAGGAAAGTGGAAATGATAAAAGAAGATGTATTAAATGATTTGTTCGCGTTTACATTTACCTGGTAATTTTATTTACTGCCGAAGACGGCGAGCAGCCAAATTGCTGGCTGAAGCTAAGTAACCAAATTCAAGTTGAGCAGCCTGAAGGGAGAAGGATGATGACGAACAGCAAACCAACCACTATGCACCATCATACAAATACATTTTGATGATTGTTTTTTACTTGAACGTGTATACAGTCTAGCCAGGTCTATCCGGTTAATACGTGGCCAAATAGGCTAAAAATACTTGCCCAACCTCAATATTGGGAAGAGCTGCAGACGGTACACAAAAACTGGTCCCAACCAATTGTAAACGACAGGGGGGCCGGAGTTCATGCTATGCAGATGATTTAACTTGACATACAAAATGGTCTACGAACTGTCTGCGTCGAACACAAGCCTGCTGGAAGCTGATCGTGTCAGCTTCAAGGTGCACTATATTGCATCAATATTTGGCTGAATAGCCAGTCAGGGGAGCTGATAGAGGCTGCTGCTCGTAGCTGAAAAGATAAGTGCAGTTCAACCCGTCAAGCTGCGGGCACTTTTGGTGTCCAGTAGGGCACAGGAAACAGCCTGGCCGCCCTAATCAACCCGAGGTGACCGGCCCACGTTGCAGGTTGAAGAGCAGTTGGCGTGGGCCTAAGGCCTCGGTCGAAGCCGAACCTGTAGGTCTCTAAGCACCTACAGCGTAACCATTTAAATAGTAGAGTATCTGCTACATTGAGGGGGGTAAAAACGTTTTCATCATCATCATAACCCTATTCCGAGCTCAGGCGCAGAGGGTCTGCAAAACCAAATAAACCTAACATGGTAGCCATTCTCCAGTATGTACACATGCATGCAAACGAGAGGGTTCCCTCAATCTCACGTCCTGTGGCAGCTTGTACTAATTTTCAATTTTCATCATAACCCTGTGTGATAGCTTTCTGCACTCGGGAGTGTGGTGTAGTATCCTTCATACTGCCCAAGGCTACTCTGCCTGCACACGGAGAGCAGCCTGAAGGCTGATGGACCAGGGTACTTCAGGAGGACCCCCAGCTCTGCTGCCTGAGACACAACCAATTGTATAGCCCGCGTCCTGCGACGCAACGGACCCTTCCTTCTCGTCAACAGACCCTTCCCTCCCCACGTTGCGTCCTGCAACGCAACGGACCCTTTGACGTTGCGTCTGCGACGGAGGACGCAGCGTCCTGAACAACCCTGTGATGTAATCAATCAAAATGATGCAGACATGCATGGAAATCGTCTTGCTAAAAATCCTAACTTGCATAAGGTTTTAAGAAAGGGTAGAAGTAACCCCTAAATAATAAATTACTCCAGTCTCGAAATAAGTCTTCAATAAGAGCTTATTTCAGATTTGAAATGCTGAAATGACTGCGATGATACGTAAGACAGCTACCAGCCTTATCAACACTTTTGGGCAAGTCCTGACAATGACAAGTCTTGACCTGTCTTAGGTATCTAAGAAAGGGTAGAAGTCTGACATAGAAGCAGAGGTCTTACATAAGACATTACTCTAGTTTCAGTTTCAGTTCATCGAGCCAAATTGCTGTCAGTTGCTGTCAGTTCGGCTAGCAGCCAAATTGCTGTCAGTTGCTGTCCGTTCTGCAAGCAGCCAAATTGCTGTCAGTTGCTGTCAGTTCGGCAAGCAGCTAAATTGCTGTCAGTTGCTGTCGGTTCGGCAAGCAGCCAAATTGCTGTCAGTTGCTGTCAGTTTGGCAAGCCGCCAAATTGCTGTCAGTTGCTGTCAGTTCGGCAAGCCGCCAAATTGCTGTCAGTTGCTGTCAGTTCGGCAAGCAGCCAAATTGCTGTCAGTTGCTGTCAGTTCGGCAAGCAGCCAAATTGCTGTCAGTTTGGCAAGCAGCCAAATTGCTGGCTGGAGCCATGTTACCGAGTTTGAGTTCAGATTCAAAACAAGTCTTCAATAATATTTATTTCTGATTTGAAATGACTGCGATGACTACGATGTTACCTAAAACAGCTACCAGCATTTTCAAAACGGCTGGACAAGTCCTGGCCAAGAATTGCTGTCAGTTGCTGTCAGTCCGACGACTGTGATGATATCTAAAACAACTACCAGCATTTTCAAAACGGCTGGACAAGTCCTGGCCAAGAATTGCTGTCAGTTACTGTCAGTTCGGTGACTGCGATGATATCTAAAACAGGTACCAGTTTTTTCAATACGGCTGGACGGGTCCTGACCAGGGTACTACTAAGCGTGTGCGGCAGCGCGCTGCCTTTTTGAGCCCCTCTGCGCGTTTCGCACAGTTTTTTCAACCCCCTGTGGCCGCAGCGCGCAGTCTTAGCGCGTTTTGCACTAAAAAACACTGACCAATTTGACATTTGTGCGCTTAAAGCGCTGACCAATTTGGCAAGAAGTAGAACCCTGATCCTGACCAGAACAGTGTAACCAAGCTCAGGTTCACAGAATAAGGACCAGAGTAGGAATGGGCACAACTGCAGTGCAACTGTACTGCTGGTACTGCTACTACCAGCATTACCAGTACGGCTGGAGCCATGTTACCTAGCTCGAGTTCCCAAATAAGGACCAGAGCAGGAATGGGCACAACTGCAGTGCAACTGTACTGCTGGTACTACTACTACCAGCATTACTAGTACGGCTGGAGCCATGTTACCTCGCTCGAGTTCCCAAATAAGGACCAGAGCAGGAATGGGCACAACTGTAGTGCAACTGTACTGCCGGTTCTCTTACAACTACAATCTAGAGCAACCCTTAACCCTGGAATGGCTAGTGATATTCTACCACGTTATTTATCCAACCCAACTCAACTGGATCTGGACCCCAACAGCACCTAAAGCAGTTTTTGAACTGTCTAATCTAATAAGTGCCCTCTCTGGTTTCCGTGCGTATCGCACGGGGGACCTGGAACTGGAAGATGGTGAGCATATTCCGGAGTTGGCTGAACAGCCATGGAACAACCCAGACCAGTCCAACCCCATTGGACCTCAACCCCAATTGTACAGCAAGACTTTGAACTGTCTAATACGACAAGTGCCCTCCCTGCCTTGGAACTGGAAGAAGGTGAGCATCAGGTTTGCTTAGGACGCTGCGTCCTCTGTCCCAGACGCAACGTCGAAGGGTCTGTTGCGTCCCAGGACACAACGTGGGGAGGGTCTGTTGACCAGAAGGAAGGGTCCATTGCGTCGCAGGACGCAGGCTCTACAATTGGTTGCATCTCAGGCAGCAGAGCTGGGGGTTCTTCTGAAGTACCCTGGTGAGCATCCCAGAGTTGGCTGAATAACCATGGAAAATCCCAATTCAGATTTGGAACCCGATTGTATCCAAACAAGTCTTAACTGTTATTGTGCAATTAGCATATTATGCTACCTGGTTTCCTGAAACAGCATGTAACATCCCAGTCCAATGCAACCTAAGCTGTGGAGTGTATGCAGACGATGCCCTACAGCAGCCTGCACCTGTTCAGGTTGCTAGGCAGGTGTTCAGGTGTTCAACACGTGTTCAACACCTACAAGCTTAGCCCATGATGTACACACGCAGGTGTTTAACACCCTCAACACCGGTTTAACGACCTGGACAGGGTGCAGGTAGCCGTAGGGATGGGTGGCGGCGCCGCATGCATGAGATCGAAGCCAAGAAAGTCACCCTACCACATAAACAGGTGTTTTAAGACCTGGACAGGGTGCGGGTAGCCGTGTAGACGAGGGGCTGCTCTCAAGCTCAATACGAGATCTGTGGGAACTCAGCAGCACTTGACTGCAAATGTGAATAGTCCTCGGCACCATTTCTGCACCCCTACGACACCCGTCCCACCCAGAATGCACCCTTATATGCAAAGAACGACGACCTGAACAGGGTGCAGGTAGCCGTAGGGTTGTAGACGAGGGGCTGCTCTCAAGCTGCATTCGAGGTCTGTGGGAACTCAGCAGCACTGCAAATTACCATGGTCTTCGTCACCATTTTGCGGCTGCCTGCATCCTGTTAAGGTTGATTAACAGATGTCCAGGGTGTTAAAACCCCTGTTAAACAACTACATTGTTAACCAATGATGTACATAAACAGGTGTTGAACACCCTGAACACCTGTTTAACAGCCTGAACAGGGTCTTAGGCACCATTTCTACGGCTGCCTGCACCCTGTTGAGGTTGATAAACATGTGTCCAGGGTGTTCAAACACCTGTTCAACAACTACACCGTTAACCAATGATATACATAAACAGGCTTTTAACACCCTGAACACCTGTTGAACGATATGAACAGGGTGCAGGCAGCTGTAGGGATAGGTGGCAGCGCCGCATGCATGAGATCCAAGCTAAGCAAGGCACCCTACCACATAAACAGGTGTGTAACGACCTGGACAGGGTGCGGGTAGCCGTGTAGATGAGGGGCTGCACTCAAGCTCAATACGAGATATGTGGGAACTCAGCAGCACTGCAAATGTGGATGGTCTTCGGCTCCATTTCTGCACCCCTAAGACACCTGCCCCACCATAGGTGGCAGCGCCGCATGCATGAGATCCAAGCTAAGCAAGGCACCCTTCCCTAATACATTCATCTAGCTGTTTATGCATCTATTTAATTTCTTGGTTAATGGTGACTTGCTGCGTTATTACTCGATACAAGGGTTTAGGGCAAGTACAACGATTTGGGGTGAGAACAAGGTTTTATTGAGAATACGAGGGCTCAGGATATTCTGATGATGGGCCTGAATCCGTATCTAAGTTTTTCAAAAAGTAGTGTTGCTATTGAAGGGGTGGGTGGGTGGGTGGGGGAGCACCCCCCAGGTTTTTTAGGCAGGGGGGGGGGGGGGGGGGGGGGGGATTATTTTCTCATCCTGGAAGGCTAGTGATATTCTGATGATAGGCCTGACCCTCCCGGATGGGAACCGCTGACCAGCAGGAGGGTTTTGGGACCTGTGCAAGAAAAAACTTAGTTGTTAGGAATGCTACGGCATACACACCACGAATCTTCGTAGGAATTAATTCGCATGGACTTACTCGGACTGGCAATGATTGATTATATGTTTCTATGATTATATTATAGATATTCTATACTATTCTAAGATATTCTATGATCATAGATATGATATTATTATTATTCTATTACCATAGATATTCTATGATTATTATATTATTTTGTAGATATCTTAACGAGGTGGTCGTTGCAGGTCGTCGTCAACCGCGATGGTAGCTTGTCCAGTTGAGGTAGGAGACCGCTCCCCACCCGCGTACGACGGGCTCCCTTAACACCACCCCCCACCAGGCGTTATCATTACCTTAGCGAGCTGGCCCCCTCAAGCTCAAGGGCTAGTCAAGGGCTTCATTCGTGCCCGGGGGCTAAGGGGCTAGTTTTTGTGGATTATCGTGACATAGACTAGGCAACTACTACGCCAGAGTTGTACCGAAGCTCATATTAAAGGCGTTTATCGACTGTACTTGAACAGGATCTCTTCTTCAGTTGGTTCTTCACTCGTCTGTATAAATTCATACATACGGCATATGATCTAAGTATGGTAGGGTTATGGTTGGTAGAATGGTGCGTATAAGGCTCCAACTACTTGTAATTTTATGGTAGCTTTAGGTCGAGAACCATTTGTCAGAAGAGGTGTTTTTTTCCAACCCAAACCAATTTCCATGTGTAAGAAAGAGGGTATGTTTTCCCAACCAAAACCAATTTCTATGGTAGGGTTATGATTTATAGAATGGTGTGTGTAGAGCTCCAAGTACTTGGTAATGATAATGCCTGGTGGGGCGTGGTATTAAGGGAGCCCTGTCTTACGACAGTAGAGAGCGGGCTGCTACTTTACCTGGACAGTGGACCTGTTGACAGCTACCGTGAACACTCAAGCGCACCCTCGAAGGGATTTGAACCCCGCATCTTCTTCAGTCCAGCGAAATGATCAACCATTGAACCATCCGCCGAATTGAGATAACTACTATGTTGTTTATTGTAGTTTTTGGTAGAGAACCATGTCTAAGAAGATGTGTGTTTTTCCGACCCAAACCAATGTCCATGAGTGAGAAGATGTGTGTTTTTCCAACCCAAACCAATTTCTATGGTATTTAATGGTTGATAGAATGGTGTATGTGGAGCTCCAACTACTTGGTAGTTGCATGGTAGCTTTTGGTAGAGAACCATGTCTAAGAAGATGTGTGTTTTTCAAACCCAAACCAATTTCCATGTGTGAGAAGATGAGTTTTTCCAACACAAAACCAATTTATATGGTGGGTTTATGGGTAGTAGAATGGTGCGTGTACAGGTCTGACTAGTTGGTGCAGGACAGGGATTTTATTTTTTGGTAGAGCCCCCCCCCCTTCTGGGGGGCGGGAGCCCCCAGATTCACCCCATTGTATGTTAGTCGTCTTGCCTGCAGTAACCCTAGCCGTAACTGGCCTCTGGCCCTGTCGTAAACCCTGGCTTCGGTTAACTACACTCGATTCTGGTACCACCTGTCGCTCTGATGGCCAACACTCTCCCCCAAATTTTCCCAGCGTTGCCGCCAACAGGCTTTTGGCTGGAGTGCGTGTGGTTGGTGAGCAGGTGGACGTGCCAAGGGCGGAACTTGCACAAGGTAGGCAACTGCATGCCACCGACACCTGACCCAGGATGGTGGGCATGAGCTACTACTGCTTGGCCAAGGCCTTACCCAGCATGCTATGTGTCTACTCGTCCACATCGCCGCCGCTAACAGGCTGCTCGCTGCAGTGCGCGTGATTGGTGAGCAGGTGGACGTGCTAAGGACAAAGCTTGCACAAGGTAGGCTGCCGCATGCCACCGTCGCCTGACCCAGGATGGTGGGCATGAGCCACTACTGCTTGGCCAAGGCATTGCCCAGCATGCTGCTTGTCTGCTCGTCCCCATCGCTGCCGCTAACAGGCTGCTGACTGGAGTGCCTGTGGTGAATGAACAGCAGGTTTTCCGGCTGGCGGTGGTGCGTGTGGTTCGTCAGCAGGTGGAAGTGCTCAGGGCGAAGCTTGCACCAGGTTGGTTGCTGCATGCTGCCGGCAGTCTTGCCCTGGGTCAGGCTCTCCCACCGCCCATCGCAAACTGGGCCGGCGTGGGCCATGTTGGAGTACCCTAGGGACAGCATCTTGGACAGGAGCTTCCAGGGGGTGGCGTCGCCCGCCCTGCGCATTAGCCGAGGAGAGAATTCGATGAGGACCACGCCTGGGGGGTGGGCGGTCATCCAAGACTCGGCACCTTCGAGAATGGCACTCTCCCAGCCGTTGGCGCTGAGGCGCATGGCGCCCACGCTGTCGTCGTTGGGGAGTTGCGTGCCGAGCTGCATGCGCACGGAGACGGCTCCGCAGGCGGTTCCGTTGGCGGAGTGTACGCCCCAGGGTCCGTAACCGCGCCGGATTTCGACGTCAGCGGCGTCGGCCCCCGACTCCGAGGTACAGCGCTGGATGCAGGTCTGGCCGGGGGCTGCGCCCAGCGGTACAGCGTGGAGCTTGACCTGGGCTTCGAAGCCGTTGTACCGGATGCTGGATTTGAGGGAGGCGAGGGAGGGACCAGAGGTTTCGAAGGCTAGGGCACGGTGCCCGCGGGCAGCGGCGGCCAGGGAGAAGAAGCCCAGACCTGCGCCCACGTCCACGAGGGTGGTACCGTGCTCCTTGTTGCCCAGGGAGCCGATGAGGGCCTCGGCGACAGAGGGGCCGCGGCCGGGGGATAGAGAAGCCTGATGGGGGGAAGGGTGTGTGGGTGGGCGGTTAGATGGGTGGGTAGGTGAGCGGAAGGGTTGGTGTGTGGTTAGAAGGTTGGGTGGGGGGAAGGGTGTATGTGGGTGGTTAGGTGGGTTGAGGGTGTAAAGGTGTGTGTGAGTGGGTGGTTAGGTGTGTGGGTGGGAGGAAGGGTGGGTGTGGTGGGTGGTTAGGTGGGTGCGCATGTGTATGTGTAATTGAGTGCGTATGCCGAGACACATTCTTTGAAGCTAACCAAGCCAAGCCAACTCTCACCTGCCAAGAGCCCCAATTAGAGATGCTGAAAGCGACATCCGCATGCCACTGCGTGTCGCCATGACCCACCAGGTTCACCATCATGGTGAAGTGTGGGTTCCAGTTCGTGCTAACCAAGCCAAGCCAACACTCACCTTCCAAGAGCCCCAGTTAGAGATGCTGAAAGCGACGTCCTCATCCCACTGTGTGTCACCATGGCCCACCAGGTGTTACCATCATGGTGAAGTGTGGGTTCCAGTTCATGCTAACTAAGCCAAGCCAACACTCATCTCCCAAGAGCCCCAGTTAGAGATGCTGAAAGCGACATCCGCATGCCACTGCGTGTCGCCATGACCCACCAGGTTTACCATCATGGTCAAGTGTGGGTTCCAGTTCATGCTAACCAAGCCAAGCGAACTCTACCTGCCAAGAGCCCCAGTTAGAGATGCTGAAAGCGACGTCCTCATTCCACTGTGTGTCGCCATGGCCCACCAGGTTTACCATCATGGTGAAGTGTGGGTTCCAGTTCATGCTAACCGGGAAGTGAGGGGCACGCAGGGGGTCTCGGATGGGCTCGTCCGTCTCCATGGGGGCAGACCTGAAGGGGAGGGGGGATAATGATGAGGGGGGAGTGCAGCGATGGTGATGGTGACGGTGGTGGTGATGGTGACGATGCTGGCCGGGAAGTGAGGGGCACGCAGGGGGTCTCTGATAGGCTCATATGCCTCCATGGGGGCAGACCTGAAGGGGAGGGGGGATAATGATGACGGGGGGGGAGTGAAGCGATGGTGGTGGTGACGGTGGTGGTGATGGTGATGATGCTGGCCGGGAAGTGAGGGGCATGCAGGGGGTCTCTGATTAGCTCATATGCCTCCATGGGGGCAGACCTGAAGGGGAGGGGGGATAATGATGACGGGGGGGGGGGGAGTGAAGCGATGGTGGTGGTGACGGTGGTGGTGATGGTGATGATGCTGGCCGGGAAGTGAGGGGCACGCAGGGGGTCTCTCATAGGCTCATATGTCTCCAGGGGGGCAGACCTGAAGGGGACGGGGGATAATGATGAGGGGGGAGTGCAGCGATGATGGTGGTGGTGATGATAATGAGGGTGGGCGTTGTGAGGGGGGAGTGAAGCGATGGTGGTGGTGACGGTGGTGGTGGTGGTGATGATGCTGGCCGGGAAGTGAGGGGCACGCAGGAGGACTCTGATAGGCTTATCTGTGTCCATGCGGGTGAACCTGAAGAGGAGGGGGATGATGATGAGGGGGGAGTGAAGCGATGATGGTGGTGGTCTCTGTGCGCCATTAGCCCTCGGTTGGTAGCATTCTCCTTCTCCACCCTCTCCCCCTCCTACACATTCCCCCTACCCCAACCTCCCCCCTTCCTCCTACCCCACCCGCTCACCCACCCACTCCCCCTCCCGCCCCTGGTCAAATATCACTTTCCCACCCACCTGCTGCTCCTCTGCCAAAAGTCAAACAAAAACCCCTCCTCCTCCTCTTCCTCCTCCTTTCCCCCCTCCTCCTTCTCTTTCCTCTCCTCTCCTCCTCCTCTTCCCCCTCCTCCACTCTTCCACCCCCTCCCTAGGTCAAATATCACTCTCCCCCTCACCTGCTGGTCCTTCGCCAAAAGTAAACCAGGACCCCTTCCTCCTACCCCACCCACTCTTCCTCCTCCTCTTCTTCCCCCTCTTCCACCCCCGCCCTAGTTCAAACATCACTTTCCCACCCACCTGCAGCTCCTTTGCCAAAAGTCAACCAGGACCCCTTCTTCCTACCCCACCCACTCTCCCACCCACTCCTCTTCTCCCTCCTCTTTCTCTTCCCCCTCCTCCTCCTCTTCCTCCTCCTCCTTCTCTCCCCCCCCCTTCCACCCTCTTTCTCTTCCCCCTCCTCTTTCTCTTCCCTCTCCTCCTTCTCTTCCCCCTCCTCCTCCTCTTCCACCCTTCCACCCCAGCTCAAGTTCAAGTATCACTTTCCCACCCACCTGCTGCTCCTTTGCCAAAAGTCAACCAGGACCACTTCCTCCTACCCCACCCGCTCTCCCACCCAGTCCACCTTCTCCTCTTCCCCCTCTTCCACTCTTCCACCCTAGCTCAAGTTCAAGTATCACTTTCCCACCCACCTGCTGCTCCTTTGCCAAAAGTCAACCAGAACCACTTCCTCCTACGCCACCCGCTCTTCCACCCAGTCCACCTTCCCCTCTTCCCCCTCTTCCACTCTTCCACCCTAGCTCAAGTTCAAGTATCACTTTCCCACCCACCTGCTGCTCCTTTGCAAAAAGTCAACCAGGATTTGGTACAGGCTGCGCTGGCGCCTCCACCCATCCTTCTTCTTCCACGATCCGAGGAAGTGGTGTAGCACCACCACCTCCTTACTCATCACATTCATGTCTGGGGTGCCGTCTGTGGGCAGTCCGAAGGCGATGCGGGGGAGGATGCGCACCTTCCAGGGGTTACCGGCCTGTTGGATTGGGTCGGCATTGGGGTTGTTTTGGGGTTGGGTTTGTTTGGGTTTTTTCTTCTTTTTGTGGGCAGTCCGAAGGCGATGCGGTGGAGGGTGCGCACCTTCCAGGGGTTACCAGCCTGTTGGGTTGGGTTGGGGTTGGGGTTGGTTTTGGGTTGGGTTTGTTTGGGTTTTTTCTTCTTTCTGTGGGCAGTCCGAAGGCGATGCGGGGGAGGGTGCGCACCTTCCAGGGGTTACCAGCCTGTTGGGTTGGGTTGGGGTTGGGGTTGGTTTTGGGTTGGTTTTGTTTGGAGTTTGTTGTGTTGTTGTTTTCTGTGGGCGGTCCAAAGGCTATGGGGGGGAGGATGCGCGACTTCCAGGGGTTACAGGCCCGTTGGGTTGGGTTGGCATTGGCGTTGGTTTGGGGTTCGTTTTATTTGGGGTTTGTTGTGTTTGGTTGAGTTTGGTTAGGTTTGGTTGGGATGCGCTGGGTTTGGGATGGTTTGGTTTGGGTTTTGGGTTTAGTTGATTGGGTTGGGTTGGGTTGGGTTTGTTTGGTTTGGGATATGTTGGTTTTGGTTTGGTTTGCTTGGGTTAAGTATAGTTTGGTTTGGTTTGGTTTGGTTTGGTTTGGTTTGGTTTGGGATGGTTTGGTTTGGGATGGTTTGGTTTGGGATGGTTTGGTTTGGGATGGTTTGGTTTGGGATGGTTTGGTTTGGTTTGGGATGGGATGGTTTGGGATGGTTTGGTTTGGGATGGTTTGGATTGGATTGGGATGGTTTGGTTTGGGATGGTTTGGTTTGGGATGGTTTGGTTTGGGATGGTTTGGTTTGGGAAGGTTTGGTTTGGGATGGTTTGGTTTGGGATGGTTTGGTTTCGGATGGGATGGGTTGGTTTGGGATGGGTTGGTTTGGAATGGGTTGGATTGGGATGTGTTGGTTTGGGATGGGTTGGTTTGGGATGGGTTGGTTTGGGACGGGTTGGTTTGGGATGATGGTTTAGGATGGGTTGGTTTGGGGTGGGTTGATTTAGGGTGCGTTGATTTAGGATGGATTGGGGTGATTTGGGATGGGCTGGGTTGATTTGGGGTGGGTTGGGATGGGTTGGTTTGGCTTCGGTTGGGTATTTTAAATTGGGTGTGCTTGTGTATGTGTGTTTGGAACCAGGATGCTGGAAAGGCGCGTGTATGTATGTGTGTGTGTGTGTGTGTGTGCCTCACCCCCTGCAACAGTGCAACCCCACCCACTGCAACCACCACCCACTCACCTCCGAAATAAGGTGCTCCAGCACGTACTTCAATATGACATCGGTCCACACACCAGGGCCAATGTGTGTGTGTGTGTGTGTGTGTGTGTGTGTGTGTGTGCGCCACCCCCTGCAACCACCACCCACTCACCTCCGAAATTGGGTGCTCTAACGCGTACTTCAATATGACATCGGTCCACACACCAGGGCCGGTGTGCGTGTGTGTGTGTGTGTGTGTGTGTGTGTGTGTGTGCGCGCCACCCCCTGCAACCACCACCCACTCACCACCGAAATTGGGTGCTCCAGCGCATACTTCAATATGACATCGGTCCACACACCAGGGCCGGTGCGCTCCAAGGTATCTTGGTTGGTGTTGTTGGAAAAGGTGCGCAGGGCATGGGAGTTGATCTTATCGCATACTGCACGCAGGGCCGGATGACCTGGGGCAGCCGCGAAGAACCACTGTAACAGCTGGCGCTTGCGTGCATAGTGGTACAGGGTGGCAGTAGCGTCATCGGGGACCTCCACCTCCCAGCCCACCACCATCGTGTCAGTAGGGTGGATGAGGCTGTCTAAGGATTGTCGGCATTCAACGTCCATGTCAGCGTAGACGCCACCGTAGCGCAATACAACCAGGTACCTGCAGCAGTTGGTTGGGTTGGTTGTGAGTTTGTCCATGTCAGCATTGGCAGCATCTTAGCGCACGACAACCAGATACCAACAGCACTTGGTTAGGTTGGTTGGTTGTTGTTGTGGTTGTGGTGGGTTGTCGTTGTTGTTGTTGCAGGATGTCAGGTTGAATGTTGCTGTTGTTGTAGGTGGTTAGGTTGTAGGATGTAGGTTGATGTTGTAGTAGGTGGTTAGGTGGTTTGGTTGTAGGTTGATGTTGTTGTAGGTGGTTATAAGGTTGTTGTTGGTTATAAGGTTGTTGTTGGTTGTAGGTTGATGTTGGTGTAGGTGGTTATAAGGTTGGTGTTGGTTTGGTTGTAGGTTGATGTTGTTGTAGGTGGTTATAAGGGTGTTGGTTGGTGGTTATGATGTTGTTGGTTTGGTTGTAGGTTGATGTTGTTGTAGGTGGTTATAAGGTTGATGTTGGTTATAAGGTTGTTGTTGGTTATAAGGTTATAAGGTTGTTGTTGTTGTTGTTGTAGGTGGTTAGGTTGTAGGATGTAGGTTGATGTTGTAGTAGGTGTTTGGTGGTTTGGCTGTAGGTTGTTGTTGTTGTTGTAGGTTATAAGGTTGTTGTTGTTGTGGGTGGTTAGGTTGTAGGTTGTTGTTGTTGGTGGTGGGAAGGTTGTAGGTTGCTGTACGTTGTGGGTGGTTAGGTTGTAGGTTGTTATTGTTGTAGGTGGTTAGGTTGTAGGTTGTTGTTGTTGTAGGTGGTCAGGTTGTAGGTTGTTGTCGTTGTAGATTGTTAGGTTGTAGGTTGTTGTAGGTTGTTGTAGGTGGTTAGGTTGTAGCTAGTTGTTATTGTAGGTGGTCAGGTTGTAGGTTGTTGTTGTTGTAGGTTGTTGTTGTTGTAGGTTGTTGTTGTAGGTGGTTAGGTTGTAGGTTGTAGGCTGTTGTTCTTGTAGGTTGTTGTTGATGTAGGTTGTAGGTTGCAGGTGGTTGTGATCAAAGTTCTGAATTCTGATGACCTGGACAAGTCTTGAGACCGGGTACCCCCATGTGATATATTGTTGTTGTTGTTGTTGTTGTTGTTGTTGTTGTTGTTGTTGTTGTTGTTACAGTCCAGGGGTAAGCCAAATAGGCTAAAACTTGCCCAACGGCTAAAACGAAAAGAACTGATGAACTGAACCTCAAACAATTTAATTACCGCCGGGGGCCCTGAGTTCCAGCTACAGTCAGCTACAGTGGGCATTTAATTATACGATTACACGCATAGGTACCTACTTCTGCAGGATTGGCTCTGTCTTTCACACCGACCAAACCCTACATGCTGAGTTCTAGCTACAGCGATCATTTAATTCTACGATAACACGTAAGGGTGCCTACTTCCTTCTATAGGATTAGCTCTGCCTTTCACACCGACCAAACCCTACATGCTGAGTTTGAGCTACAGCGTTAACTTAATTATACTATTAAACTTAAAGGTGCCCACTTCCTTCTATAGGATTGGTCTGTCTGAAAGACTAACCCTACATGCTGAGTTTGAGCTACAGTGATCATTTAATTATACGATTACACTAAAGGGTGCCACTTCCTTCCATCGGATTGGCTCTGCCTTTCACACCGACCAAACCTTACATGCTGAGTTCGAGCTACAGTGATCATTTAATTATACGATAACACGTAAGGGTGCCTACTTCCATTCATAGGATGGGCTCTGCCTTTCAGAACGACAAAACCTCTATGCTGAGTTCGAGTTACAGTGGAAATTTAATGTGTATGCCCTGGAACTATCTATGCCCTGGAACTGAAACTGTCTATGCCCTGGACCTGCTCAAGCCCTGGAACTGGATCTGTCTATGCCCTGGAATTGTCTATGCCCTGGAACTGGATCTGTATATGCCCTGGAATTGTCTATGCCCTAGACCTGGAACTGCCTATGCCCTGGAATTGTCTATGCCCTGGAACTAGAACTGTATATGCCCTGGTGTTGTCTATGTCCTGGAACTGGATCTATCTATGCCCTGCAATTGTCTACTCCCTGAAACTGCGTATGCCCAGGAACTGCCTATCCCCTGGAATTGGGCCTGATTACGCCCTGGACCTGGTTAGCCCCTGGAACTGGAACTGTTTAGCTCTAGTACTGTCTGTCCTAAAACAGGCTTCTGTAAAATGGGACTCTTACAGACGTATATTGCTACAGACATATATTCTCCTTCCTACAGACGTATGTTCCACAGCTTTCCTTCTCAGCTACGAGCAGCAGCTTCTAGGCAATTCCGTGGGCCAGCCACCGGGCCATGCCTCAAGAGTTCAAAAGCACAGGAAATATGATTATGTCAGCTTCCAGATGCACTACTTTACTATAGGTTTGGCTGGATAGCAAGCCATGGGAGCTGCCTAGAAGCTGATGTTGGCAGCTGAAAAGAAAAGCTATGGAGTGTTCTGTATGTGTGATTGCGTTTTGAACTTGGGGGATAGGTGTAGTAGTATTTCTGCTACCCATGTTCGTATTGTTATCATAAGAATTCTGTATATGCCCTTATGGTAGCATTCTTTCTTCAAGAGTATTGTTATGCTACCCATGTTTACCCATGCCTGCAACTGGTGATCAGCCTGAAGGATGACAGACCCCGTCAACAAAGCTGTAACCCAGTGTGATGAGTGCAGTGACTTGTCGCACCTGAAGAAGTCTGATCGCTCGATGTTCTCGGGGAGAGCTACATAGGCATCGAAATACTCCGGGTACTCTGTTCTGACGAAGCTGAGACATTTGGCATCGTCGTAAAACTCCATCCCCCAGTCATTTCCATTCAGGGCTGTCCAACTATGCTGCAGCTTCTGCATTCGCTCTGGAAACTTTTTGCTGCCGTAGGTTTGGTGGATTGTTCGAGGAATGAGCAGCGGACTGGCGCTGGTGCTATGTGCTTGGCTGCCTCCCTGCTTCGGGTGTAGAAGATAGGACTCGGAGAAGAGATCCTTAAGATCTATGTAGCTTCCAGTGGGAGTCACCCGCACAGAGACGCAGATGAAAAAATTGCAGGTCATAAAATTTAGAAATACCAAGCTTGCCAGTGCAACTGCTAGGAGTGCCCAAGTTAATCGCTTCCGCTGCGATCGGCTCATGGACATCCGCAGCAGTGCCTGTAGCAGGCCTAATTCTAGCTCGCGCTCGAACGGGCTGGGTTTCTTGAAGGGCGCGGGAAACTGGGCATAGCCAGACTGGCTGGCTTCATGTTGTTTCCACATTGCGTCCGCCTCGTAGCCCCCCCGGTTGTATGAGCCCAGCTGCTCTATATCTGCTGGACAACTATTGCTAGGTAGCTGAAGCTCTGGCAAATTATTTGACAAGCAGCGTCGGTACCACATTTCGCGGTTGATGGCATCTTGCTCATCCTGCGCCTGCGCTCTACTCGGGGGCTGGCCCCGTCCATTGGCAAACGAAGAATCCAAGCCCATGACTTGATGCCGGTCAACTAGCAGGCTTTAGTTGGCGAGATTTTTTCCGATCATCAAGTTAAGAACTGAAAGTAGAAGCTAGCAAAAAGCCAGAGGGCAAGAGATCGTAGGGCTGCTACAAGCCTCGATTATTATACAAAGAAAGTAGAAAGTAAGGTACAACGATAGGCATGTAAAAAGACAGGTGGGAGTGGTGCACAAGGATAGTGTAGCGAGGGCTTTGGGAGTAGAAAGTACATGCGATGGCCATCGCCATCGCCGACGCGTACGACAAGCCCCCTTCGTGTGACAGTTTAACGGCGTTCCTGGGCTCAACCTATTTTCAACCAACTCTGGCTGGACTAATACCTTAATTCGAACTGAATCTGAACCGAAACTGGGACCCCAAACAACGTCTCCCCTGCCTGCCCCTCACCTGTCCCCATCCACTGCGCAGGCTAGCCCAGCCCAGGCCACCTTCACATGCCTCTTCTGGCACCTTCCCTCCCGTCAATTCCCCATGCGTCTCGTCGCACTGGCCATCATCGTGATGGCTCCAACCTTTCATTTCTCCAGACTCATCAACAATCTTCTAACAAATTCGCTGACAAATCGGTGGACGAAAGCCATTCTCATCAGTCAGTGGATGAAAGCAACGCCCATCTTGAAAACCATTATCATCATGGGCCTATACGTACAGGCGCACATGGCGACCCCAACCGCCCAACCGTAGCCGTTGAGCTGAAAATCCCATCAGCCGCAGCCCGCCCACCCAAAGTATGCCACCAGAGTATGCCAGCGCCCCTCTGTGCCACCGCATGCGCATGCTCCTCTCGGGGATCGGTTAAGTTGGTTGGCAGCAGGGGGTGGCAGTCAGGGAATTTAAGTTGGTGGCAGTCGAACAATCCCGAAAACGCGATTTCCAATCGCAGCCGCTTTCTGTAGTGTGGTCGACTGGTCGGTTCGCCGGCATCGAAGCCGAAGGTGGCCGAAGGTACGCGCGTATCCAGTATCACGTACCTGCCAGTACCTGCCCAGCCAGGCCTGTGCTACAACCCAAACCCACGTTATGCCCCGAGTTTCCTGCCATGTTTCCTTCCTGTCTGCAATCGCCACTACCGTACTAGTTCTGATGCTGATACCTTGGCACTACCGGTAGTACTAGATGCTGAAACCTTGGCACCCCTCCCCTTTCCGCCTCCAGTTTGCTTCCTTATTTTGACTGTTCCTAGTTTTGTGGGGGTGCCTCTAAGACCATTATGCTTCCTGTTATAAAATTGGATGATAGACAGGCTGTGTTGCTGTCCTGTCTCAGCAATGACTTGCTGAGTTTATGTAATGAACCCTCACTATTGTTATTGACCGACTTCCACGTCGGCTACTGAGTGGGCAAAGTGCTTACTGGTCCCTGTTCCCTCCTGGACCCGTGTTGCCTGCCGCCAGGCCATATGCTAGCTATGACCTGCACGTACCTGCAGTACACCTCCAATCTCTCTATATATCGCTCTGTTGCGTCTAATAGCTATCTTCCTCCATTGAGTCTAAACTGTGTAACAGCAACGACTGAAAACTATCTCCCCAACTCCCCCCCACAGCAACCATTCCTCAGTGCAAGCGAACGGGAAGGTCCCTTTAACCCCTGGACCTGGACAAGTCTTTAAACTATATATTCCGCATAGTATGCGCGCTTCTTTCCGGAGGTATTGCACGGGGACACCTGGGGGAATGAGAAGACTGTGAGCAGCAAGAAGTTTGCTGAAAAACATGTAACAATACAATCAAATTCTTCAATCTCACGCCCCGTCGCAAGACACAGCAATGTTTACTTATGAAACAACGAGTGAAAATCATGCTTTCCCGTTGCTTGCTTGAATGACGACTTTGGGTTTTAAATACCGGCAACGAATTTTATTTTTGAGCCATCGAGTGAATAATATGTGGACAGGGCTGAGGACCGAATCACAGGTTCCACAAACCCAGAATGATGGGCTTGGGCCATTTACAACACTACCAGCAAGGCAGCAACATAGAAACTATACCTATTGTGGTGTTGTTTGCGTCCATTTTTCCTGGTATTGTTTTACTGCCGAAGACGGCGAGCAACCAAATTGCTGGCTGAAGGTATGTTACCAAGTTCAAGTTCTAATACCTGTAGTGATTATATAGAAAAACAGGCTTGGGATTAAAAACTCAAAAATTGCCTCGTGATAGATTCACCCTAGCACCCTACCATATGAAAACTTCACTTACAAGAGGTAGGGTGAGTCTTGTACAGCACTACAGCACTACTAGCACCCTACCATATGAAGACTTCACTTTCTTGAAGTAGGGTGAGTCTGGTAAAGCAGTACAGCACTACTACAGTGTGTCAACCTACCCACAACCTGACATGGACACGGTCTCAAAATACCGGTATGATGAATCTGGTATGGAAATGAGGCACTACAGCAATACCACAGGGCCACCTCCTTGCCTCCCCACAACCTGGCTCAGACGCGTCCCCAAACTGTCCACCATATCAAGATTGCATTCTGTGCTCAGGAATGTAATGTGCATGTGTTTGTACAACAACATCTATATCTATGTATATAATCTAAATATAAATAAATAAATATATATGTGCTTGTGTTTATACAACAACATCTATACCTAATCTCTCTCTCTTTATAAATATATGTTTGTGTGTATATAACCTCATGTAATCGGGCTGCAGATGGTGGCAACCCTTGAGGCTGATTGGCTGCGTGACCACATCAAACAACCTCACTACTACAATTGGCAGAATAAACAGTGGCATAAGGTAATGATAACGCCTGGTGGGGCGTGGTGCTAAGGGAGCCCGTCGTACGCGGGTGGGGAGTGGTCTCCTACCTCAACTGGACAAGCTACCATAGCGGTTGACAACGATCTGCAACGCTAAGAGCGACCGAAGGGGGAGTCGAATCCCCGACTCTTTCTTCCTCAAGCGATCTGGTCTACCACTAGACCATTGCATATCACTGAAAGGGGCTCACAGTAGCATAAATGATACACGTAAGTGAATACATATGAGATCTGACATATACATCTATGTATATATGACGTTGCTGTCCACCGCCATGGTAGCACTGTCCAGGTAAAGTAGCAGCCCGTTCCCTACCGCCAGAAGACGGGGCTCCCTCAATACCACGCCCCACCAGGCGTTCTCATTACTTAGCACTAGCCCTCATAAACTGAACGCACACATGTCCATCTGCCACCACAGTCATTTACGACTTTTTGATGATGATTACATTTCCCCTGGTGCCCTACTAGACTTTCCCAAGTGCAGTACTGTACTCCATTTTTTTGTATACTGTACTTAGTACTCGCCCTCATAAAACTGAACGTACACACGTCCATCCGCCACCACATTACGATAGATCTTCAGGTCAATAGGATCAGACGTCTTCTTGAGAGCGCCCAACACGCTGCGCACAATGCTGCCATCGTTGGGGCACCACAGTTCAACCTGGTGGTGGTAGTTGTAGAGTAGTTGTTGGTGGTAGCAGTTGTGGCTGGTGGTAGTAGTTGTAGGGTAGTTGTTGTTGGTGATAGCAGTTGTGGCTGGTGGTAGTAGTTGTGGGGTAGTTGTTGGTGGTGGTAGCAGTTGTGGCTGGTGGTAGTAGTTGTGAGGTAGTTGTTGTTGGTGGTAGTCAGTTGTGACTGGTGGTGGCAGTTGTGGGGTAGTTGGTGGTGGTAGTAGTTGTGGCTGGTGGTGGTCAGTTGTGGGGTAGTTGTTGGTGGTGGTAGCAGTTGTGGCTGGTGGTAGTAGTTGTAGGGTAGTTGTTGGTGGTGGTAGCAGTTGTGGCTGGTGGTAGTAGTTGTGGGGTAGTTGTTTGTTGTGTAGTCGTTGTTGGCTGGTGTCGTCGATTTAGTGTGGGTTCTTGTTGTTGGTGTCGTCTTTTTGTTGTTTGTGGTCGTCGTTGTGGACCCGTGGTGGCCGTTTTGGGTGTCTTTTTTTGGTGGTGGTAGCATTATATGTGGTAGTTAGTTGGTGGAGTAGTTCTTGGTGGTGGGTACTAGTTGTGGCTGGTTGTGGCATCCGTGTTGGTAGTTGTTGTGGTGGTGTAGTAGTTTGTGGCTAGGTGGTATATTGTTGGGTAGTTGTTGGTTTGGTAATATGTGCATGGTGGTGTCAGTTTTGGTAAGTTTTTGTTGGTGGTGGCAGTTTGTGGCTTGGTGGTAGTACTTTGGTCGGGTAGTTTGGGGTGTTGGAGGTTGTGGTAGCAGGTTTGGGCTGTGGTGGAGTTATTGGTGGGGTAGGTTTGTTTGGTGGTGGGATATGTCGTGTTGGTAGGATGCTGGCAGTAGTGGTGGTAGTTAAGGGGAGGGTGAGTGGGGGGGGGTATTTGTGACGGGGTGGGTGGGTTAGCACGTGGGTGACTGGGGGTGGTGAGAGGTGTTGGGGGTCTGGTTGGCTGTGGGGGGTGGGTAAGGTGTGGTGGTGAGTTGTGTGTTGGGGTGTCGTTGTGGGGGCGTGGGGGGGGAGTGGGTGTGGTGAGTTGGGTGTTGGGGTGGGAGGTTGAGGAGGGGGTGCTGGGTTGGCGGTGGGGGGGTGGGTGTGGGGGTGTGTGTTGGCAGTGGGTGGTGGGGGGGTGAGGGAGTGTGTGTGGTGGTGTGGTGTTGTGGGGTGGGGTGTGCGGTATCGGGTGGTGGGGTAGTGCGGAGGGGGGGGGGTGGGGGTGGGGGGGGGGGGCAGGGTGAGGTCGTGGGTCCGTCGGTGTAAATCAATGACTGTTCACCTTGCGTGTGGAGGGGGGTGGGCCGTAGGTGGGGGTGTGGGTGGTTGTTAGTGGGGGGTGGGGGTGGGGGGGGGGGTGGGGGGATTGGGGGGGGGCTGGGGGGGCTGTTGGAGTTGGTGAGGGTTAGAAGGGGTGGGCGGTGGGGGGGGTGCTAGAGAGTGGATGGGGGTGGGGTGAGGTGGGGGGAATGTGGGTAGCTGTTGGAGTGCGGGGGAAGGAGCGAGTGAGGTTGTGGCAGTTGGGTTTTTGGGGGTGGTGGAGGGACTGTGGGCCTGGGGTTGTGTGGGGGTGGAGGGTGGGTGTGCTACTGAAGGGCAGGACGGGGGGTGGTTCAGTTGTTTGGCATGATTGTTTGTAGGGTGTTGGTGAGGGGCGATGCAGAGATGTATGGAGGGTTTTTGGTTATGGGTGAGCTGCCGTTGAGGTAGTGTGGGTGGTAGTGGTAAGTGGTGCCTAGGCTGATGTGTTGAGTATGGGGAACGTTATCGCATTGCTGGTATCGTCTGAGACAGCAGAGTGATAGGGGGGCTCGTTACGGGTGGGGGGGGTGGTGAGGCAAAGAGGTGGAATCGTATATGGTGGGATTGTTAGGGGTTGGTTGAGATACGTAGGTTGTGAAGCGTGTGTGGAGAGGGGGGTGGTGGGACGTCAGTGGGTTTGGATGGTGATGAATAATAGCGAGGCGGGGGGAGAAGCGTCGTATGGCAAAACTGAGCGGGGGTGTGTGTGGGTGTCTTGAAAAATAACATAGTGGATGCGGGCTGAGGGGAATTTGAAGCTAAAAGGTAGGGCGTTGGAACACACACTGTGGAAATGAGTGAGTTGGTTGGTTTCGGTCGCGTCGGGGGGTGGGGGTGTTGGGGGGTGGGGTGTTGCAAAGGGGGGGTGGTGGGTTGGTGGGGGGGGGATTTGGCTCCTAACAGACGGGGGCAACGAGAGGAACAGGTGGGGGCGGGGTGAAGGCGGAGGTGCTGGCGGCTATAGGAAGGTGGGGAATAAGGAGAGGTGGTAGAGAGAATGGCAGGGTAGATGGACGGAGAGGAGAAGAAGTGGGACGGGGAGCAGGGGGTGTGGGGGCGGGAGGGAGTTATTGTTGGCTCCTAAGATATGGGATGGGGGAAAGTAAGAGTGTGGAGCAAAATTGTCTAAGGGGAAGACGCTGGTGTGGAAAGAGCTACAAGCTAAGAGTTAAAGAAGGCAGAGGGGGGGGAGGGGAAAGACATTACTGGAGGTCGAAGGGTGCTGGAGATCGGTCTGTGGATTGGGACGTCAGGACAAGGGGAGGATGGTGGGTGGAGGGGAGGGAAGGGGTGTCGCGGGGCGACGGCAAGGAGACGGTGGGTGGGATAGGGGGGGAGGGGGGGGGGGGGGAGGGGGGGGGGGGGGGGGCGAAAGGCGTAACGGGGAGGAGTTGTAGGGGTGTAGGGGGATTACGATAGGTGCAGGGGGGGGCAGGAAACTTGAAGTAAATGTGAGGGAAGGGAAAACGCAGGGCGAAACGAGAATTAAGTGAGGGAAGGTAAAGAGTATGTAACAGACAGCCAGACAATCTAGGAAATGTAATTAAAGGGCAAAAAGAACGCCAATTAAATTAAATGAAGTAGGGGAACCGGGTTAAAAGAATTTGGAGCGGAAATTGCCCATATGGAAGGAGGATTAACTGGGTGCCAGAAGCTCCAGTGACTTAACCCACACCCACCTGACCACCATCCCTCACCACCGACAACCCCGTCTAAACCCTCAACCACCAGGTGGTGGGGAGGGGGGCCTAATTTTTGTTGACCGTCTGGTAGGGGGTCGGGGTGGGAGGGGGAGGGAGATGGGGCGTGGAGTGGGGGGGGGGGGGGGGGGGGGGGGGCGGGGGGGGGGGAGGGGGGATTGCGAGGGGATTGGGTGGGTGATTCGTGCGGGAAGGAAAGCCGGGTGCTCGGTGTGGGGTTGGGATGTGGTAATGTGGGGCAAATTGAGCAAATGTAGCAATCCAGTGGGAGATTCCTCGGGCGAGGGGGGGACCGGCCCAGATCGCAGGCGGACAGCATGTGACTGGGTCGGTCAGGTGGGGGGTGGCGACCGGCAATGCTGACAGGGAACACCACAAACCCCACACACACACACTCTACGCGACGGTGTCGTGCCAGGGGTCGCGCGGAACGGACTCGAGCACGACCACGCGGGGGCCGGTATGTGTCTAGGGAACGCAAAACGTTGATAGTCAGTATGTGCGGGGGGCAGCCTTGACTATGGCTAAAGTACCCGGAGCTTTGGAGATACATTTGGCGAAGGGGTAGATACAGGGGATTGGGGTACAGCCGGTCTGGTGTGGGGGGGGCGCCTTGTTCACGATGTGGGGGCGGAAGGTCAAGAATGCCCAGGGGGGGGTTGGTTGGGGTGGTCGGAAGGCTGTTGAGGCCGGTTGGTAGCGGAACAAGGATGGCGGACCCAGGGCACCGCATCTAGACGGTGGCGGTGCTGGCGCACCTCCTCGAGAGCACTATTGACCAACCCTTGCCTAAGGAGGAGTTTGGTGGTTGGGGGTGTTGTTGTGGTGGTTGGTGGGTTGGAGGGGAGGTGACGGAAAGGGTTGGGGAGGAGGAGAAGGAAGAAGGGGGGGGTGGGGGGGGATGGGGGGGGGGGTGGGGCGGAGGGAGGAGGTAGGTGGGTGGGCGAGTATGGCCGGTCCCGACAATAGCGCTGGAGGGTTGGTAGGACCGGTTGGCCCGTGTGTGCCGGGTTCTTCGGGACGGGGTGGCGGAAGGGTGGGGGGTCGAGTAGATCGGATGGGTTCCGTCCAGTGGGACGCAGGGTCGGGCTGACGGGGTTGCCTGCCACTCGCGGGGGGTTGAGTCAATGAGGCGCGCCTTTGCAGCAGCTGGGTGGTGTGGGTACGTGAGGGGGGGCAGAGAGTTGCATGGGTGCGGTGGGAGATGGTTAAAAAGAAATGGGTGAGGGGGGCATGGGGTGGGGTGAGTGAGTGAGAGAGCCTGTGTGTGCGGTTGGAGGAGGGGTACCGGTAGGGGAGAGTCGGCTGGCAGACCGTCTAGCCACTCTGCGGGGGTGTGGTGGATTCAAACGCGGTTTGTGGGCAGGAGATCTAAGGAGCAAGGGTAAAGCGTGTGCAGCAGGTGCGGGGGGGGAGGAGATGGTAGATGGTTGCGGTGTGGATTGGTGTGTTTGGTTGAGGTCTTGGTGGTTGTGGGGTGTTTTGGGGGGGAGTGTGGGTCCCGGGGTCAGTACCGCACCTGATTGGCGCCCCACGCTGGCTCGTGGTGGAGGGTCTAAACCGGGGGTGGGGTGGCATAAGCATGGTGGTGGGTACCGGTGGGGCAGAAGGGGTGCCTGGGGGCTGGGTAGATGGTTCAATTGGTGTGCAGTGGGTGTGTGGTTGTGGGGGTTGTGTGGAGGAGTATGCGGAGCGCTGTGTGTGCGTGGTTTTTGTGTGGGGTAACCGTTGGACAAGCAGGCGGGTTGGTTGACAAACGAGATAGGGGGCGGTGTGGGCTCGTGTGGTGAGTGTATACACGCGTGGCAGTCAATAGTTGGGTGGGGGTACTGGGGGGGGGGGGGTGGGGTGGGGGGTCAGGTGAGGGGGTGCGGCATGTGGAGGACGGAGGGGTGTGGGCAGGGTGGGAGATGGTGGTAAATGGGGTGGGTGTGCTGGGGTTTTATTGGGTAGGCCGTGTGGTGGGTTTGTGTGTGGTTTGTGTGGGTACCGGGGGGGAGGGGGCGTTGTGTTTGGGTGGGCGGTAGGAGAGGGGGAGGGGAGGGCGGGTGAGGGGAGACGGTGGGGGGGTCTCACCCGAGGTCCGGGCCACGTCTCGTTGATTCATACACCCTTGGCATCAAACGGGGTGGTGCATAAGTGCAGGGCAAGGGAGTGGTTAAATTGTGTGGCAGTTTGTGTTATGAAGAGACGCGAGCCTGTTGTGCGTGTTTTTGTGGGTCCATCTATGAGGTGGTTGGGCCTGCCATGGCTCGGTTTAGGGGGGGGGAGGGGGGGGTGGGGGGGAAAGTCATAAACCGGTGGGGGGGCAAAACAGGGGGTACTGCAGAAGTGCATGGGCAGGGGAGATGGTTAGTGGAATGGTTGGTGCATGTTGTGTGTGAGTGAGAATAGAAGAGTGGCCGGTGTGGTGTCGGTTTTGTGTTGGGTACCCTGGGGACAACGGTGGTCGGTGACAACTCTTTGGTTGGGATCATACACCTTGGCTCAAACATGGGGGGGTTGGTGGGGTACTTGCAGAAGGGAATTGACAGGATGATGGTTCAAGGGTTGTTGGTGTAGTGTGTACCTGAGTGTGTGTGTGGGTGTACATGTGGGTGCACATGTTTGCGAGTACCTGTATGTGTGTGTGTGTACATGTGTGTGTGCGTACACATGTTTGTGTGTGTGAGCCTGTGTGTGTCTTAGTGTTATGCCAACCTTCAATGCAGGCCTGTTTGACGTACTGTGTGTGTGGGTGGGGGGGGGGAAGGAGGGGTGGGATGTAGTACATGTGTGTAGTGCCGTGCAGACAGTAGCGGGTCTGGGTGTACTGTGTGTGTGACATGTGGGTGTATGCCGTGCCGGCCTGTGTACTTGTGTGTGTGTACATGTGTGTAGTGCCGTGGCAGGCCTGTGTACTTGTGTGTGTGTACATGTGTGTATGGGGGGGATGCCGTGGTGGGCGGGCGGGGGCCTGGGGGGGGGGGGTGACGGGGTGTGGTGGTGGTGGGTGTGGGGTGGTGTAGTGGGTGTGCATGTGCGTATGATGGGGAGGGGGGGGGCGAAGAATTGGGTGGTTGTATACTGTTGTTTTAATTTTGTGTACAAGTGTGTGTACATGTGTCTGTACAAGTGTGTGTGGGTACATGTATGTGTGCATCTACAAGTGTGTGTATACATGTAACATGCGTGTTTGTGTACAGTGTGTGTGCATCCACAAGTGTGAGCGTGTGTACATGTATGTGTGTGTACATGTGGCGTGTGTGTGCTGTCGAGTTGTTGATTGTGTGTGTGGGGGGAGAGGGTGCTGTGCACGGTGGTGGTGTGCATGTGGTGTGTGAATGTGGGTGGTGCGTGGCGTGTAGTGTGTTACATGGTTGTGAGACCGTGTCCGTACATGTGTGAGTGTGTGTAGATGTGAGTGTGTTTCTGTGTGTGTGCGTACATGTGTGTATGTTTCTGTGTGTGCATGTACATGTGTACATGCATGTGCGAATGTGTGTATGTGTGTGTGCTTGTGTGTGTGTACATGTGTGTGTGTGTGTGTACACGAGTGTGTAGTACCCTACCTGGTGAGCAGTTGAGTAAGCGCCGGTGGTGTACACCTTGCCCTTGTATAGATACATGTGTGTGTGCATGTGTGTACATGTGTGTGCGTGTGTACAGGAGTGTGTAGTACAAAACCTGGTACGCAGTTGGATAAGCGTCGGTGGTGTGCACCTTGCACTTGTATAGATACATGTCTGAGGGGGGGGCAATGTGGTGCTTTTGATGTGGTGTACTGTGTGTGTGTTGTGTGTGTTGTACACGAGTGTTAGTGCCGGGGTGGAGGGCCTGGTATGCAGGGTGATAAGCTTCGGTGGTGTAGCTCATCGGCTGTGTGCCGGGGCGTGGATGGGATATATTCATATGTGTGGCACGGTGGATTGTAGTTACAGTGTTGGGGTTGTATTACTAGAGTGTGGTGCTTGGGGGTGCGTACTCCTGGGTGTAAGGGGGGGGGGCAGTGGTAAGTGTCGGTGGTGGGTACCTGGTCCCTTGGGGGGTTGGGGTCAGAGCTATTGAGCAGGGGGTGTGGGTTTGTGTGTGTTTGGGGTGTGTTACAATTTTGGTGTGAGTGTACAGAGTGTACTTGCCCGTAGGTCGTGTATGGCGAGGGGGGAAGGGTGCGTGTGAGTAGGGGCAGCGTGTGTGTACCCTTCCCCTTGGGGGTTAAAGTTGCGACGTGTGTGTTTGCACATGTGTGTGGTGCATGTTGTGTACATATGGAGTATGTTCGTACTCGAGTGTGTGGTGGGAGGGGTAGTTTCCGTAGCTCTGGTGTAAGGCGGGTGAGTGAGTTCAGTCGGGGTGGGAGTACACCTGGCGCGGTGCTGGGGTATCGTACAGTACATTTGTGTTATTGTGTACATGTTTTGTGGGTGTTGGTGTGCGTACCGGAATGTGGAGGGGGTTGCTCGGAGACGGGCGGGGGATGGGGTGAAGCAGTTGAAGTAAGGGCGGGTGGCGTGGTGTACACCTGTGGGCCCGGGTAAAGAGTAACAAGGATAGCCTTGCCAGCAGCTCCGCCAGGGTCGGGCGGGGGGCTATGCGTGTCCTTGCTGTGTTGCGGAAAATTCTAGAGGTCTCTCCGCATTCCTGCCACCCTAGGGGCAGAGAGGAGGAAGGGGTGGTGGTTTGGTTTGTAGTGGCTGGGGGGTGGGGAGGGCATCGGTGGTGGGGGTTTATCCTGGTTGTGTGCTGGTGTTAGTTCTTGCCTTTGCGGCCCTTTCTGTCGTTCTCTCCTCCTCCTTCCAGACCTGGGGGAGAGAGGGCAAAGGGTGGTGGTGGTGATAGTGGTAGTGGTGATGGTGAATGGTCGTAGTAATGGTGATGGTGGATGGGGGAGAGAGGGCAAAGGGTGGTGGTGTGGTGTGGTAGTGGGCTGGGGTTTTTGGTAAGTGATGTGGTGAATGGTCTCGTAATGTGATGGCGATGCGGGAGGGTCTAGGCAAAGGGGGTTGGGTGTTGTGAGTAGTGGTGGTAGTGGGGAGGCGGGAGTGCTGGTTGGTGGTAATGGTGGTGGTGATGGTGAATGGTGAATGGACCTTCTTTGCGAAAATCTCTGAGTTCTCTTCGCAGTCTTCCACACACTTTTTATGGTTTACGGTTTGGGGTCGGTTCTCTGCATCTGTCCAGCTTGTGGGGGGTTTAGGGTGGTGGAGGGGGTTTAAGGTTTTATGGGTCTCTCTCAGTGGTCCTCCAGCGGGGCCTAGTGAGCGGAGGGCAAAGGGTGGTGGTGGTGGTGGTGGTGGTAAAGGCAGGTTATGGAGGGTGGTGTGGTGTGGTGTTGGTGAATGGGTGAGAGAGGGCAAAGGATGGTGGTGGTCGTGGTTTTGGTGGTAGAGGCTGGTTGTGGAGGGTGGTGTGGTGGTGGTGAATGGGGGAGAGGGCAAGGTTGGTGGGTGGTGCGGCAGTGGTCGTGTGGGTAAAGGCTGGTTTGTGGATGGTGTTTGTGGTGGTTTTGATGGGGAGAGGGCAAAGAGTGGTGGTAAAGGCTGGTTGTGTAGTGTTGGTGTGGTTTGGGTGTTTAGGTGAGGGTGGGAGAGGCAAAGTGTGGTGGGTTGTTGTCCGTGCTAGTTAGTGGTGGTAAGGCTGGTTATAGGGGATGTGTGGGTGGTCGGGTGAGGCGGGATGTTGGTGAATGGGGGCGCGGGGCAAAGATGTGTGTGTAAGTCTGGTTTGGAGGGTGTCGTGGTGGTTGGTGGTATGGGGGTAAGGCAAAGATGGTGTGGTGTGTGTGGTGAAGGCAGGTTGTGGAGGGAGGTGTGGTGATGGTGAATGGGGGAAAGGGCAAAGCTTTTTGCTTTTGTTGTTTATGACAGTTCGGTCAGGGACCCATGTGGGGGTTGGCTGACAAGGTGGTTGAGTCAGGGCATGGGACGGGAGGCGCCATGCTGCGACGGTAGCTGGCGAGGGGGCTGTTCGTACGAGGCAAAATAAGGGGAAGAAACGCATTGGGGATTCTTGGTGGGGCACTAATCCAGGAGATGTGGGGATGGCGAACGTCGGTCTGGTTTGTTGTACCTAAACGCTGTCACTGTCAGCTTGAACATAACTGGGGAGGGCGAGAGGGGTGTGGCGGGTGATGTCACCAGTGGGTGTTATTGGCAGATTTGCGCTAGCAAGGTTTGGTAGGCGCGTGGGAGGGGAGGGGGGGGGGGGGGCTACTCAGGCCCGATTTCAATGTGCGTAGAAAAGTTTGAGAAGCCCACGATTATTCCTACATATGAATAAGTTATAACGAGGATAAATTTGTTGTGATTTTAAAGGTATTTTATTGTAGATATGATATTTTGACGAGGGGGGCAATGGAAAAAGATTTCGTACGCAACGTTCGATTATGGATCGAGAACCGCGAGCAATAGTCGTACAAAAAAAAAAAATCATGCCGTCCACCACGGGCGCCGAGGATAACGAGGGGGGGTGGGGGGGGGGGGGGGGGGGGGGGGGGGGGGGTGGTGGGGTGGGGGTGTTTTGGGTGTTGGTATGGTGGATTGGTCGGTGGTGGTGTGGGGGGGTGTCTATGGTGTTGAGTGGGGAGCTAAGAGGGATTAATGGGTGGCTGGGGTGGGGTGGGTGGGGGGGGGGGGGGGTTTGGTGGGGGGTTTTGATTGGGGTGGTTTGTTCTTTTTTATCTTGTTTTTGTGTTTTTTTTTATGTTTTTTTTTTGGGAGGTTTTTGTTTTTGTTGTTTTGTGTTGTGGTATTTTTGTGGGGTATTTAATTTTTTGGGGGTGTGTGAGGAGGGAGGGTGTTGGGTGTGGTTTGGTTATTGGTTGTTATATGTATGATTTGTTGTTTTTTTTTTTTTGAGGTGGCTTGCGAGCTTGTTTTGTGATCTTGGGTGTGTGTTCGTTTGGTTGTTTTTTTTTTTTTGTTGTTTTGTGGGGGTTTTTTTTTTTGTGGTTTTGTGGTGGTTGTTTCTTTTCTCCTACCCCTTTTTCCAATTTTATTTGTAACCACCCTCGTGTAACTTTCTTGCCAGTATTGTGCGAATTTGAGCGTGGGGGGGGGGGGAGGCTGGTACAACGGACCACTAAAAAGAAAGAGTGCCTCGCACGAGAGGAGTACAAATCGAGTACAAATCCAATCCTAAAAAGACACAGTAAAAGCAACAAAGGGGAGCCTATATGTGACGTGGGGTGTGACCTGGCGGGGGGGATGCGGGTCACGAGGGGGAACGGGAGGGGAGGGGAGGAGGATGGCGGGGGGGGCATAAAAGGATTACGGTGGGCGGTAGTAGTATAAGCCAGGGACAAAGGGAAGGAAAGTGTGGTGTGATTATAGATGTTGTGTAGTACAAATCGGCAGGGGGGGGGGTCTCACTGACGTACAAGAGGGGAGGGAGTGGAGGGGGGGTCCAGGTGGCTGGCTCCAGGCTGGTCGTCACCCCAACCTTAGCGTCCAGCTTGGAGAACGAGCGGCCGTTGGGCCGGAACAAGGGGCCGGGCGCGCGCCGGCGGGTGGGTGGGCGGAGAAAAGGGGGGATAGAGGGGGGAAGAGAGAAGAAGGAGAAAAAAAACGGAGCCTGTGTGTCATTGGCCCGTAGATCCGGTCTCAACCGAATAAAGGATCCCGCAAGATGACGAACGAATTCCGTCCCCTAACCAAAGAGCGATTGTCCTAACGCAGGGCGGATTCGGCGGGGCGGGGGTGCAGAAAAAGTTCACAAGCACTAGGTCGGCCCCACTAAGCACTCATCGATCCCCCCCCCCCCCCCCACACACACACACACACCTTCCCCCCCCTCCCCCCCACCCCCCCACCCCAAAACACACACACCACCCGAGCCGACCATCAGGCTCCAGAATACAAGTTGAGTAGATCAAGCCATGATAATAATGATGATAAAGATAAAAAGACAGATAAATAACGCCTTCAGTCAATTTTCGTGATCTCCTCCTAGGGCGCGGACGACTGCTGAGCGCCCAAGAAAGTTGTACAAATACTAAAATCTAAATAACTTTGTCCAAACTTGATATCTATAAATTTTGGTTGTATGGTTGGAAAGGCCTTGCCGAGATGATGCTCATGGACCCCCCTTTCACTAAGTAATACTGTCTGGGTGTCTAAATATGAGGTCTCAAAGAGGGGGAGGGGGGGGGGGGGGGGGGGGGGGGGGGGGGGTCCCCGGGGGTCAAAATGACAACTTCCGAACGTGCGTTTTGCGTATGGCGTTTGGCCATATGAGAGCTGTCCTCCTATGTGGGAGGACTGCTCTTATATGGCCAGATGCCATTGCCCTCGGGGGATTATTCACTGGGACCTCTTGAAGGTGCTACGTGTGGCACAAGCACTCAATCATGCTGACGTTTTCGAAAGTGTATGAGCTCCTGAGGGCAATGGCATTGGGCCATATGAGAGCTGTCCTCCTATGTGGGAGGACTGCTCTTATATGGCCAGATGCCATTGCCCTCGGGGGATTATTCACTGGGATTTCTTGAAGGTGCTACATGTGGCACAAGCACTCAATCATGCTAACGTTTAAGTCAATACAGTCATTGTACAGTGCGTATCTTGTTACAGTCAACCAAGTAAATACAGTCATTGTACAGTGCGTATCTTGTTACAGTCAACCAAGTCAATACAGTCATTGTACAGTGCGTATCTTGTTACAGTCAACAAAGTCAATACAGTCATTGTACAGTGCGTATCTTGTTACAGTCAACAAAGTCAATACAGTCATTGTACAGTGCGTATCTTGTTACAGTCAATACAGTCATTGTACAGTGCGTATCTTGTTACAGTCAATACAGTCATTGTACAGTGCGTATCTTGTTACAGTCAATACAGTCATTGTACAGTGCGTATCTTCTTACAGTCAATACAGTCATTGTACAGTGCGTATCTTGTTACAGTCAATACAGTCATTGTACAGTACACAATTTGTTTAAGTCAACAAACTCAATAAACAGTGCTTTCTTTCTTCACATCAACCAAGTCAATAAACAGTGCTTTCTTTCTTCACATCAACAAACTCAATAAACAGTGCTTACCTTCTTCACAACAACAAAGTCTACAAAGTCAATAAACATGCTTACCTTCTTCGCGTCAACTCACAGGGAAGCAGCAGAAGCAGAGGGAACACCCTGACAGGCCCTCAACTGCCCGTTAGCCTCCCTCGCAATGCCCAACTCCTTCTTCACGACAACAAAGTCAATAAACAGTGCGTACCTTCTTCACGTCAACACCCTGAGAAGCAGCAGAAGCAGAAGGAACACCCTGCTTGGCCTTCAACTGCCCTGTAGCCTCCCTCGCAATGCCCAACTCCTTCTCAATCTTCTTACTTAACTTCATGGAGGTGTCCTTAGGCTTGGAGCTGTGGAAGTTTTGGTTTGATTAGGTTAAGTTTGGTTGAGTTGGGTTGTGTTACATTAGGTTAGGTTTGATTAAGTTAGGTTAGGTTAGGTATGGCCTGGCTTGGTCTGGTTGAGTTCGGTTCAGTCGGATTGGCCTTAGCCTGCCCGTTAGTCCACTAGCCTCCCTCGCAATGCCCAACTCCTTCTCAATCTTCTTGCTTGGCTTCATTAGGGTGTCCTTAGGCTTGGAGCTGTGGAAGTTTTGGTTTGGTTAGGTCAGGTTTGGATGAGTTAGGTAGCAGTACATTACGTCAGGTTAGGTGTGGCCTGGTTTGGCCTGGTTGAGTTCGGTTCAGTTTGGTTGGATTGGCCTAAGGCTTAGAGCTGTGGAAGTTTTGGTTTGATTAGGTTAGGTTTGGTTGAGTTAGGTTGTAGTGCATTAGGTCAGGTTAGGTGTGGCCTGGTTTGGTCTGGTTCAGCTCGGTTCGGTTCGGTTGGATTGGCTGTTGCCTGCCCGCTAGCCTCCCTCGCAATGCCCCAGTCCTTCTCAACCTTCTTTCTTAGCTTCATGGAGGTGACCTTAGGCTTGGAGCTGTGCAAGTTTTGGTTTGATTAGGTTAGGTTAGGTTAGATTAGGTTAGGTTGAGTTATTGTAGGTTAGTTTAGGTTATGTGTGGTTGAGTTAGGTTGTACTATATTAGGTTAGGTTAGTTGTGGTTTGGTTTGGTCTGGTTTGGTTAGTTTAGTCAGTTTTCTTCAAGTCTGGTTTGGTCTGGCTGAGGTGGGTAAAGTCAGGTCAGATTGATTTGGTGTACTTTGATTTGGTCTGATTTGGTTTAGTTGAGTTGGGTTAAGCCTGGTTTGGTCTGGTTGAGTTCGGTTCAGTTCGGTTGGATTGGCCTTTGCCTGCCTGCTAGCCTCCCTCACAATGCCCAACTCCTCCTCTACCTTCTAGCTTAGCTGCATGGAGGTGTCCTTAGGCTTGGAGCTGTGGAAGTTTTGGTTTGATTAGGTTGGGTTTGGATGAGTTAGGTTGTAGTGCATTACGTCAGGTTAGGTGTGGCCTGGTTTGGCCTGGTTGAGTTCGGTTCGGTTTGGTTGGATTGGCCTAAGGCTTGGAGCTGTGGAATTTTGGTTTGATTAGGTTTTCTTTTGTTAGGTTTCCTTTGGTTAAGTGTGGTTTGGTATGGTCTGGTTGGGTTTGGTTGTACTATATTAGGTTAGGTTATATGTGCTTTGGCTTGGTCTGTTTTGGTTTGGTCTGGCCGAGTTGGGTTAGGTCGGGTCAGCTTGGTTTAGTGTACTTTGGTTTGGTCTGATTTTGTCTGGTTGAGTTGGGTTAGATCAGGTCAGGTCAGATTGGTTTGGTGAGGTGTACATGAACACCGGGAGTACACCATGTGACCATGTACATCACATGTACACCGCATGACCATGTACACCACATGTGCAGGATATTTGCCATGTATACCAGAGGTACTACGTATGACCACGTACATCAAATGCACACCACATGTGCAGGATATTTGCCATGTACACCGGGAGCACACCATGTGACCATGTACATCACACGTACAACACATGACCAGGATTGCTGCCATGTACACTGGGAGTACACCATGTGACCATGTACATCACATGCACACCACATGTCCATGTACACCACAGGTGCATGATACTTGCCATGCATACCAGAGGTACTACGTATGACCATGTACATCGCATGTACACCACAGGTGCAGGATATTTGCCATGTCTACCGGAGGTGCAGCGAATGACAGTGTACGTAAAATGCACACAGTATGACTGTGCACATAAAATGTTCTTGCGAAGTATGACCATGCACACCACAGTAAACACCGTGTGATAATTGACCGCATTCACCATGAGCGCCATGAATGCATAGATCTGGGACATGCGGCCATGTGCATCACAAGTACATCATGCTGCCATGTACATCACACCATGCTGGTCAAGGGTCGCAGTGACCTTAGTCTAAACCATGTGGCCATGTACACCACATCATCATCATTACATTGCCATCGACAGGTCACATCACAAGAACACCGCGTTCGGACATGAGCGCCAAGTACGCAGTGCGCAGCGAACTAGTCCAACTGGCGACCATCGCGACAAGAACAGCATGTTATCAACGTACCTAACCTTGCCGAATCCTCCGGATTGATTGCATACAATTGTCGATTGGACGCGAGCAACGGACCTACTCTTGACGACAGCGGCCTTGCTAATGCGCGAGGCAGCAATCATGATGGCTTGATTTGGGAAGGGTAAGGGGGCTCGGGGGGTGGGGTAGGGGTAGAGGGCAAGGGAAAGGCGCGCGAGGTGTAGGGTAAAAGTAGGTTGTGTGGGGTAGGAATAGGGATAGGAGCTGACACTGTGGTCGAGGGTTGCCGAAAGAGTGGTTATGCGACAGATGCAATGAAGATAGCGGTCAGGGTGTTAGCATGGAAGGATAGGCTGGATGGGGAGGGGGGGCAGCAGCTCGTAAGAAAGGGGGGCGGGGAATGTGTGGACGTTAGGATGGGGGGGTACATTGTGCACCCCGGGATGTCGGTGACGTGCGCCTGCTGACGTGTGTGTCCGGCGCCCCCACTGCGTGGGGACCAGGGTTGGGAACTAGGGACCAGGGTATACAAGGTCACGATGGTACGACGTATAAGTCGTACCATAACATATTTTGTGTGTCTATTGGGGTGCCTTTGATGAGCCTCCCCGCTACCATCATTCGCCTGATTGCGCTTGGGACAAGACCTGAACTGGCCTCCGGCCAAGGCCCATTCAACATTTGGGCCGATTTGGGTGGGACAAGCCCCAAGGGGAAGTATATGTAAACCATGCTGAGAAAACTGTCCCTCAACCGTTGTGTTTGAACTTTTGAGATCTCCAGCTTCTGGCCGCCCCCTGAGAAGGCGAAGGATGACTACAGTACATGGACAACCCAAAGGGAGGGCAGAACTGATTTTCGACGATCACACAATCCCTTTTTGGGAATTCTGAGGATGCCATTGTGTGCGCCGTAGTGTAAATACCCAGTATCCATATATAATTTCAAGTCTTGCCTCTTATGTATGTGTAACCCAGCCAAGCATCTGAAATCCGAAAACATTACACACACCTGGGAGCCCGATGAACCAAAACGGCGAGACACATTAAGAATCGTGCGATCACTGAATCGGGCTTCATAAAATCACTGCACGCCACTCACAGGCGGTTTCACTGAACGAATAATCTGGATTAAGTACATGTCATTGTGGTTGTATACTCATATGTACTGTCAAGGATGTAATACACGCACCGACACAGAGCGGTCTATTTATTGGGGGGCAGATCTTTTAGTTTTTCTGGATACCGTTGCCCCTCCCGGATTATATGTAGGGACTGGTATATCATATGGTGTTGACCGAAGGCGAGTATGATATCATATGATATCATACAAACTGCATCATGAAATTGCATACAAATGGCTGATAAATGGCAACTTTAACCTAGTCAGACTTCCAGCATCACATGAAATCATATGATGACATCCAGCCATCCAGCATCATACCGGTATTGCCATTCCCTAATTATATACAATTCTCTTGATTATTGAAGGGTGGGAAATTCCCTTCAGCCCATTTGTGTGTATGTTCCAGTCCAGGGGTAGGTCAAATAGGCTAAATATGCCCAATTCGCTACCCCTGGACCATGTCAAAAATGGAAATAAGCAAGAACACGTCTTTTGTACTCCACCAGTCCACCCCACTGGGTAACTGGAACATATGTCTCTATCATCAATGCCAGCAATCCCCCAAAGGCATGTGTATGCTCACTCAATGTGACCTGACCAGGCTTGTTCAAAGCTCTCTGAGAGTTTACGTGGACGGTAAAAAAAAATGCATTGCCTCTAGCCCTTTACGCCATTCAAACTAGATCCTAGAAGCCGCTGGATTGTTTTTTGCACTAAAAAGCGCATTTTTTTGTTTTCAAGTGCGCTAAAGCGCTGGCCAATTTGGCCATTTGAAGTACCCTGGTCGGGACTCGTGAGACCCACATCCTGGGGTGAAAATCCTTTCTCAAGTAAAACAAAAATATGAACGTATGTGCGTTGAATGCCCTGGGGTTTGTTCGTGTTTACATTTTACAGTTTCTTACTGCCGAAGACGGCGAGCAGCCAAATTGCTGGCTGGTGCTATGTTGCCAAGTACAAGTTCAAGAATGCCAAGGGGGTGAACAGTGGACACAGTGAGCGAAGGTAACCTAACATTGTGACCGAGAGGGAACCTGATGTGCTTGTGCTGGTCAGGTCTGAATGTACGTGGGTATTGTTCTGCTCATTCAAATGAAGGGCGCCTGGAAGAGCGTCCCGAATGAAATGAAATTAATTCCGAATTCAATTGATTTAATATTGTTCTGCTCATTCAAATGAATGTCAGTTACAGTCAAAGGGTAGCCTACTAGGCTGAAGGGACTTGTCCAACCTCGAATACCGGCAATCAAGACATTTGAATTTTTATTTAATTATGACCTACCTCGAATATCGGCAATGAAGAACATTTATTCAAGAACATTAAAAAGTGAATTGTTCGCGTCAGGGTTCGCGTTTACATTTCCCTGGTATTTTTGTTTACTGTCGAAGACGGCGAGCAGCCACATTGCTGGCTGAAGCTATATAAACCAGTTCAAGTTCAAGAACATTTACCGGTATTCAGTTAAAGATTAGCAGGAGGGGCCTATTGAAACTACAACGAGCGATGATTTAGTTGTGAACGGCGAATTATAAACCGGCATTTGACGCAGGACCTGGGTTACAGAGAGTAGTATTGTATGTATGTATGCTAAAGTCCATGGGTAGGCCAAATAGGCTCAAGGGACTTGCCCAACCGTGAAAGGAAGGGCTTAAAAAAGAAAAAGCATTGATGAACTGAACCCCAAACAATCGTTTTACCGTTATATTGACGTCCTGCAAAAAGGTTCTTTTAAGATTAAAATAATCAAGATAATTTAATGTAGCTTAGTGTTAGGCAGCATTCCCTTAATTAACTCGGGAAACAATCCATCCTCGTACCTCACCAATGCTCAAATAGCTAACTTGGTCTAACGATCATTCAAGTTAATGACAAGTGATATAAGTGATAATTGGCGGAGCCCCCCCTTCTGCGGGGCGAGAGCCCCCAGGGTTACACATTTGTCCGTCCCTCCGACCAACCAACCAACCGACAAAAAAATTGAAGCCTGACACGTCAGACAACTTTCTCATAACTAACTGGCTTCAGTCAGCTCCATCATTGCCACCTGCCGTTCCGTCTCACTCCCTGCCAATTCTCTGCGTCCCTTGCGACGCTGCATATGACTAGTTTGCTTAGTGTTAAGTGTTAAGTGATCAACTAAATCAAAAGATTGGCATTGGATTGTGTGCAATCCAATGCCAACTATCTAATCCGCTAAGTATGCTCACTACCATCAGAGGATATCGCATGATCACTGCCATCAGAGGATATCGCATGATCACTGCCATCAGAGGATATCGCATGATCACTGCCATCAGAGGATATCGCATGATCACTGCCATCAGAGAATATCGCACGATCACTGCCATCAGAGGATATCGCATGATCACTGCCATCAGAGGATATCGCATGATCACTGCCATCAGAGGATATCGCATGATCACTGCCATCAGAGGATATCGCATGATCACTGCCATCAGAGAATATCGCACGATCACTGCCATCAGAGGATATCGCATGATCACTGCCATCAGAGGATATCGCATGATCACTGCCATCAGAGGATATCGCATGATCACTGGTATGAAAGGATATCGCACGATCACTGCCAACAAAGGATATCACACGATCACTGCCACCAGAGGATATCGCATGATCACTGGTATGAAAGGATATCGCACGATCACTGCCATCAGAGTATATCACACTATCACTGCCATCAGAGGATACCGCACGAGGGATGATATCCACGCCCCGATTGGCTCAAAGGTTGAGCAAGTTGAAATCAGGCAGAAGGTGCGGGGTTAGAATCCCTACGGGTGCGCCTTAGTGTTCATGGTCGCTGTCAATCGCCATGGTAGCACTGTCCTGGTTAAGTAGCAGCCCGTTCTCTACCGCCGTAAGACAAGGCTCCCGTAATCCCACGCCCCACCAGGCGTTATCATCACTGCCATCAGAGGACCTCGCACGAGGGGACGTGGAATTGAAAGTCGGTGAGCAGCCCAGAGTTGGCCAACGAACCATGTAACCATCCAATCCAACTACATTAACAGAAACAACTATATAAACAGAAACAATGCTACGTGTGTGTGTAATCCAATGCCAACTGTCTAATCTGCTTCGTAGGCTCTATGCAATCCATGCGTATCGCAGAGACGTGAAATTAAAATGCGGTGATGTCAGAAGGGTGAACTACGAGCACACGGATGCTATATCGTCATCTAGATCTAGATGCAGATATAGCATCCGTGTGCCTGTAGTTCACCATTCTGACAATAATGCATGCCCCGGCAGGAGAACGATGATACCCAATGGTCCGGCACACTGCCACTTTGAGGTGAGCAGGAGGGTACTTCACATGGCCAAATTGGCCAGCGCTTTAGCGCACTTGAAAAAAAAAACTGCGCTTTAGTAGTGCAAAAAGCGCAAAAATTGCTTGCAGCGCCCACAAGGGGTTGCAAAAAACTGCGCTTCAAGCGCAGAGGGGGTCAAAAAGTCAGCGCTCAAAAGTGCGCGCTTTGAATTACCCTGGTGAGCAGCCCGGAGTTGGCTGAACACCATGTAGCAATCAGGGTACTACTAAGCGCGCGCGGCAGCGCGGTGCCGCGCTGCCTTTTTGAGCCCCTCTGCGCGTTTCACACAGTTTTTTCAACCCCCTGTGGGCGCAGCGCGCAGTTTTTGCGCTTTTCGCACTAAAAAGCGCTGACCAATTTGACGTTTGTGCGCTTTAAGCGCTGACCAATTTGGCGAGAAGTAGGACCCTGTTAGCAATCCGATCCAATCCAACTACTTCAGCAGAGACAGTGATACATGCTTGGACTTAACTTGGACTAATATATGCATGTGCACTGTGTGCGCTTAATCCTAAATTTAAAATTTGCATTTTTGAAAGTAATAGCAAAAGTTCACGATTTTCAGTATCAAATATTTGTGCATACGGTGACTATAGCTAGCTCCGGCTTACGCTATGGTGTCCTTAACTTCACGTCCTGTGAGAACGGTTCTACACGGATGTAACAATTTCAATTTCAATTTCTATTTGTGAAATCTAAAACCTCCACGGGCAAGGATAAACAAAAGGCTTTTGGCGGTGCCCCCCTCTTCAAAGGGTTGAGAGCCCCCAGGGTTACCCATCCGTCTGTCTGTTTGGCGGTGCCCCCCTCTTCAAAGGGTTGAGAGCCCCCAGGGTTACCCATCAGTCTGTCTGTTTGGCGGTGCCCCCCTCTTCAAAGGGTTGAGAGCCCCCAGGGTTACCCATCAGTCTGTCTGTTTGGCGGTGCCCCCCTCTTCAAAGGGTTGAGAGCTCCCAGGGTTAACCATCAGTCTGTCTGTTTGGCGGTGCCCCCCTCTTCAAAGGGTTGAGAGCCCCCAGGGTTACCCATCAGTCTGTCTGTTTGGCGGTGCCCCCCTCTTCAAAGGGTTGAGAGCCCCCAGGGTTACCCATCAGTCTGTCTGTTTGGCGGTGCCCCCCTCTTCAAAGGGTTGAGAGCCCCCAGGGTTACCCATCAGTCTGTCTGTTTGGCGGTGCCCCCCTCTTCAAAGGGTTGAGAGCCCCCAGGGTTACCCATCAGTCTGTCTGTTTGGCGGTGCCCCCCTCTTCAAAGGGTTGAGAGCCCCCAGGGTTACCCATCAGTCTGTCTGTTTGGCGGTGCCCCCCTCTTCAAAGGGTTGAGAGCCCCCATGGTTACCCATCAGTCTGTCTGTTTGGCGGTGCCCCCCTCTTCAAAGGGTTGAGAGCCCCCAGGGTGACCCATCAGTCCGTCTATCACGTCCTGTGAGTAACTGTGTTACACGGATGCAAAAAATTCAATTTCAATTTCTGTCCGTCTGTTTGGCGACCGAGACGAAGCCTGGCACGTTAGCCAACGGTCTCATAACTAACTGGCTGTCTGGCTTCTGTGGCCACCCTTGTCGCTCCGTTGCGAACACTCTCTGCCAATTTTTAGCTTTGTTTGCGACGCTGCATAGAAATTGTTCACAACGTAAAGCTCCGTCACATCAGGGTGGTGGGTGGTTGTGGTAGGACAGCCACCCACCACAACTCAACCGCAAACCATCCCACTGGCCTTTGGGCGTTCTAGGGCATTCTGGGGCCAGGCCAGGCAGTTTTTTTGCCGAGGCGTTGCCAAGTCAGCGGCTCGGTGCGACGCTCTGGTGTGGAAGTTTTGGCGGAAACGGGCCTTGCGCCGCGACGTTTGTGCCGCCAGTGAAGAGATTGGAGCCCTCCGTCGCACCTTTTCCACCTGGGTTGGCCTGGGCTAGCCACTTCTCCCAGAATCAAGCTTGCGTTGCACCTTTTGCGACGCCAGCTGACCTGCAGGAACTTGAAAAATGAGAAGTCCTATGCAGCATCGCAAGCGGCGTGGAAAATTGGCGGAGTGTGTTGGCACAGGAATGACAGGTGGCAACGGACTGGAGCTGACGCCAGTTACTTATGAGACAGTTGGCTGACGTGTCGGTCGGATGGTTGGATGGACAAATGGGTAACCCTGGGGGGGGCTACCGCCCCCAGAAGGAGGGGCTCCACCGGGAAAAATGAGGCCAGGCCTACTCCGTGTCAACCTATAGACATTTCAGTTCGTGTCCACGACGCTCATGAGTCTCCAAGTCACCAGCGTTTATATTTTCAGCTACAAGTAGCAGCTTCTAGGCAGCTCCCTAGGCTTCTCGTCTCCATCTCAGGCACACATAACACGGTGATTTTCTTTTCAGTTACGAGCAGAAGTTTCTAGGCAGCTCCCTGACTCATCCACAGGGCTCTGCGCCGACATTTCAACAGGTGTTGAGTACTGATGATGGCAGCGTCCAGGTGCAGTAAACTGCGTTCGTTTTGGCTGGATATGGAGGCAGGGGAGCTGCCTAGAAGCTGCGGCTCGTAGCTGAAATGAAAAACACTGCAAGTCAGCCGCGAGTACAACTGGAGTCTAATAGGGCACTAGGGAAAATGTAACCATCATCTGCCATCATATGGAACTAGTGCTGATAATAATGCTTGCTTGCTGCAACATTGCCTATTTGTTTTCGAGGATTTGTTGATTGACACCTCCCAGATGTTGTGGAGCGGGCCAACAATGGCCTGTCGATGACAATGGAAAGTAAGTTTCATCATCATCATCTTCATCATTTCTTCTGGACAGCTGCTTGTGCCAGCTTCAAGGTGCAGTGGGTAGCAGGGTACTCCCAAGCGCGCACTTTTGCGCGGTGCCGCGCTGCCTTTTTGGTACCCACACATATTTATGAAGTACCATCCATTTGACCGTGCGGTGGTGACAGCCAGCTGTGGAACACCACCACGTACGCCATCGACACCAGGGTACTACTGCGGTGCCGCGCTGCCTTTTTGAGCCCCTCTGCGCGTTTCGCGCATTTTTTCAACCCCCTGTGGGCGCAGCGCGCAGTTTTTGCGCTTTTTGCACTAAAAAGGGCTGACCAATTTGACTTTTGTGCGCTTTAAGTGCTGACCAATTTGGCAAGAAGTAGTACCCTGGTGGGTAGCAGCTGTAGTATTCCCAAGGGTATTGCACGGGGGGACTTGGAATTGGGAGAGACAAACTCTAAACTTCGGCGAGCATCCCAGAGTTGGCTGAACAAGTCCTATGCAGCGTCGCAAGTGACGTGGAAAATTGGCCGAGTGTGTTGGCACCTGAACGACAGGTGGCAACGGACATCAAGGTAACCTTGGGGGCTCCTGCCCCCAGGAAGGGGGGGCTCCGCCAAAAAGCACATAACAATCCAATCCAACCTAAAATCTGCTGCTGGTAGCCGAAAAAGAAATTACTGGCCAGCACCAAGAATCCAGGTTGCGTCAGGTTAGGCTGAATAGCCAGTCAGGGGAGCTGCCTAGAGGCTGTTGCTTGCAGCCGAAAGAAAAGCACTGGCTTGGTTGGCTGAAAAACCACGTAACAATCCAATCCAACCTAAAATCAGCTGCTGGTAGCCCCCCAAAAATCACTGGTCAGCACCAAGGATCCAGGTTGAATCAGGATAGGCTGAATAGCCAGTCAGGGGAGCTGCCTAGAGGCTGCTGCTTGTAGCCGAAAGAAAATCACTGGCCAGTCCATGACTGGGTTGCCCGTTGCGTTAAGTTAGGCTGAATAGCCAGTCAGGGGAGCTGCCTAGAGGCTGCTGCTTGTAGCCAGAAGAAAAGCACTGGCCAGTCCATGACTGGGTTGCCCGTTTCGTCAAGTGAGGCTGAATAGCCAGTCAGGGGAGCTGCCTAGAGGCTGCTGCTTGTAGCCGATGGAAAAGCAATGGCCAGTCCATGACTTGCTTTAACTTCATGAAGTTAGTTAAGTTAGTTAGAGCTACTGGGGTGCTTCAACTTCTCGAAGTTAGTTAAGTTAGTTAAGTTAGTAGTCTTTGTCAGAGCTACTGGCTTGCTTCAGCTTCTCGAAGTCAAAGCTCTCCTCGGGTATGTCCTGCATTCGACCAGGTGGTAGATGCGTGTGTGGGGAGAAGGTTCCTTGAGGCTGGGCCATGGTCATCTGGACGTTGGCTTGGGGTCGGTTCCCGGCGCTTCGTTTGTAGGGGCCATCGTTGGACAGCAGACCAGCATTGTTGCCTTCGCCCATCGCGGCGTGGTCGAGACCCAGAGCCTCAGTGCCGAGTGAGATTCGCAGAATGCCGAGGCGGTTGAGCAGCCAGTAGAAGGACCACATCCATGCGACAGACCAGGCGATCGTGACTGTGATCGAGATGACCTGGCATAGTAGCAGTTGGCCGTGCCCCCCGTAGAAAATGCCCATCCTGTAGCCCCCGGGGGGCACCTGGAACACCTGCGACGAGAATCGCACAATTGGGTTAGTGGTGGTACGAGGAGCACTGCTTTTTTTGGGGGAGCCCCCCCTCCTTGGGGGCCGGAGCCCTGGGCCGGAGCCCCCAGATTCACCCAGTTGTCCGTTTGTCAGACTGACAGATTCACCCCGTTGTCCGTCCACCTGTCGTTCTGGTAGCGAACTCTCTACGCCAATTTGCCGCTTACGACGCCGACAGGGACCGACGAGAATCGCACAATTGGGTCAGTAGGGGTACATCCCGTTATGACGACTGGCTGCTAGTACTAGTAGTGCAAGGTGTGTAGTTTGTGGTAGTGTGAGATGTGAAGTGTGTGTATTGTGATGTGTGCAGGGTGTGAGTGTGGTAGTGTAGTGTAGGGTGTTGCCGTTTCGACGAATGGCTCAATGGTAGAGCACGTCGAAACAAGAAGATGCGGGGTTCGAATTCCTACGGACGCGCTTAACTGTTTGCGGTCGCTGTCAACCGCCATGGTAGCTTTATCCAGGTAAAGTAGCAGCCCGTTGTCTACCGCCTTCAGACGGGGCTCCCTTAATACCACGCCCCACCAGGCGCTATCATTACTTAGCGGTGGTATGAGGAGCCCTTTTTTCCCCTTCATACGATGCGTCGCAAATTGAGCATGTGCGACAGTTGGCCAGCTGAGACAGTTGGCTGACGTGCCAGGCTTCCTTATTTCGGTCGGTCGGACGGACAAACGGACCATGGGGTGAATCTGGGGGCTCTCACACCCCAGGAGGGGGGGATCCACCAAAAATACAAATTAAAAACACACACACAAATAAACACACACACAAACACACACACACACAAATAAACACACACACACAAACACACACACACAAATAAAGACACACACACACACACACAAATAAAGACACACACACAAACACACGAATAAACACACACACACAAATAAACAACACACATACACAAACGAACACACACCACCAACACACACGCCAACAAACACACACACACACGCCAACACACACACACACCAACACACACACACCAACACCCACACACTGCCCCCCCCCCCCCCCCCCCCCCCCCACACACACACACACACACCAACACCCACACCCACGCCAACACACACACACCAACACACAAAAAAATAAACAGCACACACCTCAGTGATGTCATTTTCCTTGGCCAAGATTCAGAAACAGGGATGTAGACAAACATTGAAAAAAACAGGAATCTTGGCCAAAAGGGAATCTTCTCAAGCACCAGGGTACCACAAAGCGCACGCGGCAGAAAAAAACTGCGCTTTGTAGCGCAAAAAGCGAAAAAATGCTTGCAGCGCCCACAAGGGGTTGCAAAAAACTGCGCTTACAGCGCAGAGGGGGTCAAAAAGTCAGCGCTCAAAATCGCGAAAGCGCGCGCTTTGAATTACCCTGCAAAGCGCGCGCGGCAGCGCATTTATGCGCACGCTTTTTTCAACCCCCTGTGGGCGCAGCGTGCAGTTTTTGCGCTTTTTGCACTAGAAAGCGCTTTCCAATTTGACGTTTGTGCGCTTTAAGCGCTGACCAATTTGACAAAAAGTAGTACGCTGTCCAGCACACCCCAGATTCCGCTGATGCTGAGACAGGGCCGGTAACATAAAAACAACGTTCACACCTCAGTGTTGTAATCCTCCTTGACCAAGAGCACGCCCCAGATTCCGCTGACCCTGTGACAGGGCCAGGCAACATAAAAACTACATTAAAAAACGCAAAAAAATACAAATAAAAAAAAACCTACACACCTCGGTGATGTAATCCTCCGTGGTCAAGAGCCCAACGAACAGCACGCCCCAGATTCCACTGATGCTGTGACAGGACATGTAACATAAAAACAACATAAAAACAACGAACACACCTCAGTGTAGTAATCCTCCGTGGTCAAGAGCCCCACGAACAGCACACCCCAGATCCCGCTGATGTTGTGACAGGGCCAGGCAACATAAAAAAAACATTAAAAAACATAAAAAATAAAAAAACATGCACACCTCGGTGATGTAATCCTGTGTGGTCAAGAGCCCCACGAACAGCACACCCCAGATTCTGCTGACGCTGCGACAGGACCATGTAACATGAAAAAGAAAAAAAGAAAAAACAAATAAACAACACACACACACACCTAGGTGATGTAATCCTCCTTGGCCAAGAGCCCCACAAATATCACGCCCCAGATCCCGCTGACGCAGTGACATAAAAACAACATAAAAACACGTAAACAAGAAAACACACACACACACCTCAGTGATGTGATCCTCCTAGGCCAAGAGCCCCACAAACAGCACACCCCAGATCCCGCTGATGCTGTGATAGGGCCAGGCAACATAAAAACAACATTAAAAAACGTAAAGAAAACAAATAACAAAAAAAACATACACACCTCAGTGATGTATTCCTCCTTGGCCAAGAGCCCCACGAACAGCACGCCCCAGATTCTGCTGACGCTGCGACAGGACTATGTAACATAAAAAAGAAAAAAAATGAACAACACACACACACCTCGGTGATGTATTCCTCCTTGGCCAAGAGCCCCACGAACAGCACGCCCCAGATCCCGCTGACGCTGTGGCAAGACCATGTAACATAAAAACAACATTAAAAAACATTAAACACACACCTCGGTGATGTATTCCTCCTTGGCCAAGAGCCCCACGAACAGCACGCCCCAGATCCCGCTGACGCTGTGGCAAGACCATGTAACATAAAAAAGAAAAAAATGAACAAAACACACACACACCTCCGTGATGTATTCCTCCTTGGCCAAGAGCCCCACGAACAGCACACCCCAGATCTCGCTGACGCTGTGGCAAGACCATGTAACATAAAAACAACATTAAAAAACATAAAAAACATACACACCTCGGTGATGTAATCCTCCTTGGCCAAGAGCCCCACGAACAGCACGCCCCAGATCCCGCTGACGCTGTGGCAAGACCATGTAACAGCCGGGTCGTCGATCTTCAAGCGCTCCATCAGCACGTCACCGTACACCACAGCAGGCGCGGCGATCAATCCACAGATCACGGCGGCCCAGGGCTCGACCACTGAGCAGCCAGCCGTGATGGCCACCAGGCCCCCGATTGCTCCGGTGCATAAGGAAAGCATCTCCCAGGTCTTGGTTCGGTAGTACACCAGGACAATGGAGGCCACACCCGAAGCTGCGCAAGAGATCGTGGGGAAGGAGGGTGTGAGAGTGTGTGCGTGCTGGTGTGTGTGTTTGACTGTTTGTGTAAGCATCATCATTGACCACCAAGCCCCCGATGGCTCCGGTGCATAAGGAAAGCATCTCCTAGGTCTTGGTTCGATAGTGCACCAGGACTATGGAGGCCACACCCGAAGCTGCGCGTGAGATCGTGGGGAAGGAGGGTGTGAGTGTGTGTGTGTTGGTGTGTGTGTTTGTCAGTTTGTGTAAGCATCATCATTGACCACCAAGCCCCCGATGGCTCCGGTGCATAAGGAAAGCATCTCCCAGGTCTTGGTTCGATAGTGCACCAGGACTATGGAGGCCACACCCGAAGCTGCGCGTGAGATCGTGGGGAAGGAGGGTGTGAGTGTGTGTGTGTTGGTGTGTGTGTTTGTCAGTTTGTGTGAGCATCATCATTGACCACCAAGCCCCGGATGGCTCAGGTGCATAAGGAAAGCATCTCCCAGGTCTTGGTTCGGTAGTGCACCAGGACCATGGAGGCCACACCCGAAGCTGCGCAAGAGAGAGTGAGGAAGGAGGGTGTGAGAATGTGTGTGTGTTGGTGTGTGAGTGTGTGCTGGTGTGTGTGTGTGTGCGTGTGTGTGTGTGTGTGTGTGTGTTTGTTTGGTAGTACACCAGGACCATGGAGGCCACACCTGAAGCTGCACAGGAGAGAGTGGGGAAGGAGGGTGTGAGAGTGTGTGTGTGTGTGTGAGTGTGTGTGCTGGTGTGTGTGTGTGCGCTGGTGTGTGAGTGTGTGCTGGTGTATGTGTGTGCTAGAGTGTGTGTGTGCTAGTGTGTGCGTGTGCTAGTGTGTGTGTGTGTGTGTTGGTTCGGTAGTACACCAGGACCATGGAGGCCTCACCCTAAGCTGCGTGTGAGATCGTGGGGAAGGAGGGTGCGAGTGTGTGCGTGTTGGTGTGTGAGTGTGTGTTGGTGTGTGTGTGTGCTGGTGTGAGTATGTGTGTGTGCTGGTTTGTGTGTGCGTGTGTGTGTGTTTGTGTATGCATCATCATTGACCACCAAGCCCCCGATGGCTCCGGTGCACAAGGATAGCATCTCCCAGGTCTTGGTTTGGTAGTACACCAGGACTATGGAGGCCACACCCGAAGCTGGGCATGAGATCGTGGGGAAGGAGGGTGTGAGAGTGTGTGCGTGCTGGTGTGTGAGAGTGTGCTGGTGTGTGTGTGTGTGTGTGTGTGTGTTTGTTCGGTAGTGCACCAGGACCACGGAGGCCACACCTGAAGCTGCGCAAGAGAGAGTGGGGAAGGAGGGTGTGTGTGTGTGTGTTGGTGTGTGTGTGTGTGTGCTAGAGTGTGTGTGTGTGCTGGTGTGTGTGTGTGAGAGTGTGTGTGCTGGTGTGTGTTGGTGTGTGTGTGTAAGCACCATCATTGGCCAAAAATCTCCCGATGGCTCCGGTGCACAAGGAAAGCATCTCCCAAATCTTGGTTCGGTAGTACACCAGGACCATGGAGGCCACACCTTAAGCTGTGCAAGAGATTGTGAGAAGGAGGTGTGAAATTGTTTGTGTGTGTGCTGGTTAGTGTGTGTGTGTTTGTTTGGGAGTGCACCAGGACCATGGAGGCCACAACCGAAGCTGCGCAGGAGATCGTGGGGAAAGAGTGTGTGAGAGTGTGTGTGTGTATGTATGTGGGTGGGGTGGGGGGGGAGGGCACCGGTGCACAAGGAAAGCATCTCCCAGGTCTTGGTGTGCTAGTGTGTCTGTGTGCTGGTGTGTGTATGTGTGTTGGTTTGGCAGTTCACCAGGACCATTGAGGCCACACCCGAAGTTATGCAAGAGAGAGTGGGGAAGGAGGGGGTGAGAGTGTGTGTGCTGGTTTGTGTGTGTATGAGAGTGGGGAAGCTGGTGTATGTGCTGATGTGTGTGTGTGTGTGCTTGTTTGGTAGTACACCAGGACCGTTGAGGCCACACCAGAAGCTGTGCAGGACATCGTGGGGAAGAAGGGGGTGAGTGTGTGTGCTGGTGTGCGTGTGAGAGAGTGGAGAAGCTGGTGTATGTGCTTATGTGTGTGTGTGAGAGAGTGGGGAAGCTGGTTTGTTTGTTAGGCAGTACACCAGGACCATGGAGGTCACACCCGAAGCTGTGCACACCACACCCACCTACCCATCCTACCACCTGCCACCACACCCACCTACCCATCCTACCACCTACCACCACACCCACCTACCAATCTTACCACCTGCCACCACACCCACCTACCCATCCTACCACCACACCCACCTACCCATCCTACCACCTACCACTACACCCACCTACCCATCCTACCACCACACCCACCTATACATCCTACCACCTACCACCACACCCACCTGCCCATCCTACCACCACACCCACCTACCCATCCTACCACCTACCACCACACCCACCCACCGACCCACTTACCTGCGCAAGAGAGCGTGGTACACACTGCGGTGCGGCCAACGATGGATGCATCGATGTACGTGATGACCAGCATCCCCTGACCCCCAACTACCCACTTACCCCCCACCCTCACACCTACCCTCCCACCACACCCACCTACACATCCACCCCCCCACCTACCACCCACCACCAATCCACCCACTCCCCCACCCCCCACCTACCCACCCCCCACCACACTTACCTGCGCAAGAGAGCGTGGTGCACACTGCGGTACGGCCAACGATGGATGCATCGATGTACGTGCTCACGCGCAGGTTGGAGCCAGGGTTGAACCCATACCAGCCCAACCATAGGAAGAAGGTGCCCAGAAGGTACAGGGCGGGGTTGTGCCCCCCTCTGAATTCCCGAGGGTTGCTGCTAGGGTCGAAGCGCCCGACGCGTGGCCCTAAGTGGATGGCTGCCATGAGGGCGGCAAAGGCGCCGTTGGTGTGAACCACGCTTGACCCAGCGAAGTCAATGGAGCCAATGCCCAAGATGGCGTCGCTGTTGTGAGGCGACAGCCAACCGTTGCGTGACCAGTGCCAATGGGCCACCACAGGGTAGACCCAGGAGGCGTAGAAGATACAGAAGAGGATGTACGAGACAAAGGTGGAACGCTCAGCAATGGCGCCCGCTGTGATGGTGGTGGACGCGGCACAGAAGACCCAGTTCCAAAACCACAGGTCCCAGGTGTGGTCGGGGCCTTGGGAGGTGGTGGTGCTGAGGGCGAAGTTCCCGTAGCCGATGAACCCGTTGGTGGGTGCTTGCTCGCCCATGACGAACGCAAAGCCGAACAAGTAGAAGCAGATCGCACTGATCAACGTGTCAATCAGCGACTTCATCAGAATCGAAGACACGTTTTTGGTCCGCACTACGCCGGCCACGAACATGGCGAACCCGATTTGCATGATGAAGACCAGCACGCTATTAACGAGAACAAACCAGTTGTTCGCTCCCCAAGTCAGGCCTCCCACATTGTCCTCATCCAGGAGCTGCTGAGAGCGTAGTGCATTCATCTGGGCAACTGCCCACGTGAGCGTTGCGGTGGTGGCACCAAGCACCGAGACATCGAGCGAGGAGCACACTGCATTGGCACTATATTCATCCCCACCTAGGATGGTGGACACCGCGGCAAAGTCGGCGTCGCTGCAAGAATAAGCCATAGGAGATCTATTTACGTCGTGAGTAGCGTTTGAAACCCTGAACCCTACACCTCAAGACGACGAATGGAAGTGGACAGGCCAAGGCTATCCCAACTCCTGCTGATGCCAACTACCCTTACTACCAAGTACGGCAAATCTTAGTACTGCTAACTACCTTACGACTAAGTACCGCAACTCGTAGTACTGCCAACTACCAACTACCCTAACTACCAAGCGCTGGCTGGAGCTATATACCAAGTCAAACTATTCAGACGTGGATCGCAAGTAAAGAAAAATCTTTCTGCACTTGCAGGGTATGTGGCAGGCACGTGTGAGCTGGTCTAAGATAAGAGGCACTACGGATACTGTACTGCCTTAAGTATTTCAAACGGAAAAACTGTTTTCTGAATTACGAGTTAGTCTACGATGTCTATGTAAAACTATTCAGACGTGGATTGCATGTAAAGAAAAATTGTTCTGCAGCTGCAGGGTCTGTGTCAGGCACGCGTTAGCTAGCCTAAGACAAGAGGCACTACGGATGCTGTACTGCCTCAAGTACTTCAGACAAAAAGACTATTTTTTGGTCTTCCTCGTTTGTCTCCGATGTCTATGTAACATCCCTCCTAATCCCTGCGACCTCTCAGTCCCAATCCGGAGTTAGGTAATGGGCCTATCTAAAATTGCCAATTCCAAGTTGGCTAGCTGTTCCCCATTGTCAGATTTCTCGTCAGTCCAGACGAGACCTCGCTCTACTTTACGCTGTTCCTACTTTACAGACTTCTCTTCAGTTTGCTCCGTTCCCAGTATGCAGATGTCACTTCAGTCCAGGCGAGACCTTGCTGTACTTTGCGCTGTTCCTGGATTTCAGACTTCTCTTCAGTTTGCTCCGTTCCCAGTATGCAGATGTCACTTCAATCCAGGCAAGACCTTACTGTACTTAGCGCTGTTCCTAGTTTGCAGACTTCTCTTGAGTTTGCTCCGTTCCCAGTATACAGATATCACTTCAGTCCAGGTGAGACCTCGCTTCACTTTCCGTTGTTCCTGGATTTCAGACTTCTCTTGAGTTTGCTCCGTTCCCAGTATGCAGATATCACTTCAGTCCAGGTGAGACCTCGCTTCACTTTACGCTGTTCCTGGATTTCAGACTTCTCTTGAGTTTGCTCCGTTCCCAGTATGCAGATGTCACTTCAGTCCAGGCGAAACCTCACTTTACTTAATGCTGTTCCTGAATTTCAGACTTCTCTTCAGTTTGCGCTGTTCCCAGCTTTCAGCTTTCAGATCAGTCCAGGCCTACAAGAGGAGGTGGCGATCAAGGGCGGAAGGAAAGTAAAGAGGTGTAGATGCTGGTGTGTAGATAATGATATTAAGAGGTGTACATGCTGGTGTGTAGATAATGATATTAAGAGGTGTACATGCTGGTGTGTAGATAATGATATTAAGAGGTGTAGATGCTGGTGTGTAGATAATGATATTAAGAGGTGTAGATGCTGGTGTGTAGATAATGATATTAAGAGGTATAGATGCTGGTGTGTAGATAATGATATTAAGAGGTATAGATGCTGGTGTATAGATAATGATATTAAGAGGTGTGGATGCTGGTGTGTAGATAATGATATTAAGAGGTGTAGATGCTGGTGTGTAGATAATGATATAAAGAGGTGTAGATGCTGGTGTGCAGATAATAATATAAAGAGGTGTAGACGCTGATGTGTAGATGCTGGTGTGTAGATGCTGGTTTGAAGGTCCTGAGGTAAAGAGCTGTAGGGACTGATGTGAAGATACTGGTGTGTAGATTCTGGGGTGTAGACTCTGGTGTGTAGTTGCTGGTGTGTAGATGCTGGTGTGTAGATGCTGGTTTTAGGACCTGAGGTAAAGAGCTGTAGGGACTGATGTGAAGATACTGGTGTGTAGATTCTGGGGTGTAGGTAATGAAATCATGATGTGTAGATGCTGGTGTGTGGATGCTGATGGGGGCAAAAAAATATCAACAAGCACACAGCATGGGTAAGATACATAAATAAATAGTACGCCTTGTTATAAGGCGTGAGGTTGAGGGGGCCAGCCCGTTTGCTTTCACTGGGGCCAACCACGAAACATGGGTAGGGATTCGCAAATCATATGAAACTGACGAAAGGCCAGTATGATATCATACAAATTGCATCATATGATATTGCATGTGAATGGTAACTTTGGCCTAGTCAGACTGCCGGCATCATATGATACCGTAAGATATCATATGATGGCATGATAACAAATGATATCATATTGCCGTTCCCTAAGCATGAGTAAGAAGACGCACTCAGCATGGGTTAGAAGGAGGGCACCAACTTATGAACAAGCACCCTCCGTGATTATTGGCCAGCTGCTGCCTTCCATTTCAGCTATAAGCAGCAGCTTCCAGGCAGCTCCACAAGGTGGATATTCAGCCCTAGCTGGCGCAACTCAGTGCTCCAGCTAAAAGCAGCAGCTTCCAGGCAGCTCCACAGGGTGGATATTCAGCCCAAGCTGGCGCAACTCAGTGCTTCAGCTGTAAGCAGCAGCTTCCAGGCAGCTCCCCTGGCTGTATATTCAGCACAAGCTGAAGCAGCTCGGTGCTTCAGCTAGAAGCAGCAGCTTCTAGGCAGCTCTCCTGGCTGGATATCCAGCCCAAGCAGAAGCAACCCACTCACAAGCTGACTCAACAAGCTTTTTCAAATTGCTGAAGTATTTGGGAGTAGCCTAGTGGCTGGATCTCGGAGCTGCCTAGACGGTGCTAAGAGAATCCGGAAAGAAAAGCCCTCTGGGGCATCTGCCCTAGCTTGCCCCTTCCACTCGGTCTGCTTACCTGCTTAGGCAACCGCCCTTGAGTAGACGAACAGCTGGCGGCCTGGCGCATGCATTCTAAAGTCTTGCGACTGGAAAAGACTGCTGGCAATTGGTCCGATAGGGCGTCTGGGTACTTGGTGGTCTCTAGTTATCCACTCTCTTGGCAACACGGACGCTCAAGGACGCACAGATTCTCTTGTACCTGATCGGATACGTTGGACGCCGAACCCGGTAGTGCCTACCTCGTTAGCCCTGCGGCCCTGTGGTCACACTCACACTCACACCGTTTTCACCACACGTCAGCTAATCCACATTACTAGTATGATCCAGCCAGGAATCCAGCTTCCACCACGACTGATCATACGACGAGCTCCAGCGCCTCATATCTCATCATCAGGATCTCCCGCCTGTGCCCTTTGCCGTGCGACGACCCTTGCCCAGTTTCACTATCTTTTCCCGTCCTGACTGCCATTTCGCGCAGTTCTGTTCCACAAAGATAATCGAATCTTTCTCCCTGCCTTGTTCACCCAACCCACTCCTGTGTCCTGTAATTGCTGCTTCTCTCGTGCTTCGAAACACTTTGCCTGTCCGCTTTTTGTCGTGTGACAGCTTTCGAACGTCTGAGCCAGTCGCGTTACCTCGTACAAATAGATATCACCACAGCCCACCCAACAACTACCCACCCCACCCCACCCTACCCACCAACCGACCTACCGACCTACCTTGCTGCTTATCTTGAGTTGGACCACCTCGCACAGTTCTTGATCTGATCGAAACTTCTTAGCGACCATGGAAGTGATGATGGATCGTTCCACCAGCCACGCTGCGGCATCCACTCGAGACTGGGTGAAACCAAGGCTTACCACCTCGGGAGGGCGTAGGTGAGATTTTATCCGCAGTCTTGGGCATGCCGTTTTGAAGCCATGCGTTAATTTGATGCATTATGATGTAGCATGAGGTCGCAGTAGCATGAGTAGACTTGACGCAGTATGAGGTGGCATGAGGTGGCTGTACAGTGAGTCACTCCTCATATCCCCCCCCCCCCACCACCACCACCACCACCACCACCTCCCCCCCCCTCTCCTCCCCCCTTCCCCCCCCCCCCCCCACCACCACCACCACCACCACACCATCACCACCACACACACACACCTCCCACCCAACCACCCCAACCACCCCGACCCCAATCCCTCCCACCCACCCACCCATCTCCCTCATACACCTCACGCCCCTCCCACTCCCCCATCTGCTGCCCCACCCACGCATGGACCCACGCCATCATGCCCCCTGCACATGGACCCTGACCCTTCTCTCCTCATACGCCCACTCATGCCTTTCACACTCCCTCTTCCATTGCATGCCTCCCCCTTACCCCCCCCCCCCCCCCCCCCCCCCTCCCCCACCCCCCCCCGCCCCGCCCGCCCCACCCCATCCATACGCCCCCCCCACTCCCATGCCTCTTAGTACCCCCCCCCCCCCCCCCCCTCCCCCCCCCCCAACCCCCCCCCCCACACACACACACACCTCCCACCCTCATCCACACGCCCACCCCGCACTCCCATGCCTCTCAGTACCCCCCCCCCCCCCCACACACACACACACACACACACACACACCACACACACACGCCCATTCCCATGCTTCTTAGTACCCCCCCTCCCCCCCCCCCCCCCCCCCCCCCCCCCACACACACACCTCCCCATCCACACACACACGCCCACCCCCACTTTCATGCCTCTTAGTACAACCCCACCCCAACCCGCCCCACCCACACCCACACGCCCACCCTCACTTTCATGCCTCTTAGTACACTCCACCCCACCCCACCCCACCCCACCCCCACACCCCACCCTCACTTTCATGCCTCTTAGTACACCCCAAACCAAACCAAACCAAACCGCCCCACCCACACCTACACGCCCACCCCCACTCCCATGCCTCTTAGTACCCCCCCCCCCCCCCCCCCCCCCCCCACACACACACCGCCCCACACCCACGCCCACACACACTCCCATGCCTCTTAGTACGCACCCCCTCACACACCCCCACCCACACCCACACTCCCATGCCTCTTTGTACCCCCCCCACACACCCCACACACCCCTCCACATCCACCCCCACACGCCCACCCCCACTTTCATGCCTCTTAGTACACAACCCCACCCCACCCCACCCCAACCCGCCCCACCCACACGCCCACACCCATGCCTCTTAGTACCTCCCCCCCCCACACACCCCCGCCCCACCCATACGCCCACCCCCACTCCCATGCCTCTTAGTACCCCTCCCACCCACCCACACCCCTCCCCACCCACACCCCCACCTCCATGCCTCTTAGCCCCCCCCCCCCCCCCCCCCCCCCCCCCCCACACACACACACACCGCCACACACACACCCACACGCCCACACCCACTCCCTAGCCTCTTAGTACCCACCCCCCCCCCCCACCCCCCCCCACCCCGCCCCAACCACACCCACAACCGCACGCCCACACCCACTCCCATGCCTCTTAGTACCCACCCTCACCCCACCCACACCCACACGCCCACCCACACTCCCATACCTCCTAGTACCCCCCACACCCACTCCCACCCCATGCATTCATTCCCCCTCATCCTTCTGCACGCTGCAGGTTCTTTAACCCACACAGGCTCCCCTCCAGACTGCTGGCCTTAGCCCAAGCTGACAACACCAGCTCGGAAAACAGTGCAGTAGTCGTGGACGACTCCCAAGTCAAAAAGGACCAGTATGCTCGTGTGATAACCGGCTGTGCCCCATGTATGGATGGCGGTGCGACAGCTGTCAATATAGACCCAAGCCAGGTGAGCACTGTAGTGGTGGTGATGGGTGGCACTGGGTGGTGGTGGTGGTGATGGGTGGCACTGGGTGGTGATGGGTGGTGGTGGTGGTGGTGATGGGTGGTGATGGGTGGTGGCGGCACCCATCACGGATGGTGGTGGGTGGTGGCACTGGGTGGTGATGGGTGGTGGCGGCACCCATCACGGGTGGTAGTGGGTGATGGCTGGTGGTATTGGGTGGGTGGTGGCACTGGGTGATGGGTGGTGGCACTTGGTGGTGGTGGTGGTGATTGGTAGAACTGCGTGATGGGTGGTGGCAGCACCCATCACGGGTGGTAGTGGGTGATGGCTGGTGGTATTGGGTGGGTGGTGGCACTGGGTGATGGGTGGTGGCACTTGGTGGTGGTGATTGGTGGAACTGCGTGATGGGTGGTGGCAGCACCCATCACGGGTGGTAGTGGGTGATGGCTGGTGGTATTGGGTGGGTGGTGGCACTGGGTGATGGGTGGTGGCACTGGGTGATGGGTGGTGGCACTGGGTAGAACTGGGTGGTGGGTGGTGGCATTGGGTGATGGGTGGTGTTGTTGGTGATTGGTGGAACTGCGTGATGGGTGGTGGCGGCACCCATCACGGATGGTGGTGGGTGATGGGTGGTGGCGGCACCCATCACGGGTGGTGATGGGTGGTGGTGGTGATGGGTGGTGGCGGCACCCATCACGGATGGTGATGGGTGGTAGTGGTGGTGGGCGGTGGCACTGGGTGGTGATGGGTGGTAGCACAGGGTGGTGGTCGGTGGTGGTGGGTGATGATGGGTGGTGGCACTGTGGTGCTGTTGTTGGTGGTGGGGAAGCTGCCACCAATTAGGCATGCTTCTTCCCTCAGTTGGTGTACACGTACATTTACATGCACATACGTAGGGACTGGCATATCATATGATGTTGATAGAAGGCGAATATGATATCATAGGACACCATACAATATGATAGCATAGGACACCTTACAATATATGTCGCGATCGAAACAAGCTATTTTTAAATGCAACTTGTGCATAATTGTTGTGCATGCCACCCCTGTTACAATGATTTCTGGCATCAGGTTTTGGAAGGTTGTGCCCAGGCAGTGCCCAGGCAGTACAGTTGAACAGGGGACCCCCCAAACACTGGTTGTCTGCATCATTTTGCATTATTGTCTACATCATTTTGCGTTATACATAGCGAACGCTACTTTTGACCCTGTTTTGGCCCAAACTGCCGCTATACCAAAAACCAATTGGCCCTAAAGGGCCAGTAAAAGCCATGGCAACGACTAAACGCTGTCCCTGGAGGCCTAAAACCATCATTTAGAAAAAGCACTTCAAAAATAAATCCTTATGGGACACCCCAAAACTGGTTGTCTACATATTTCAAATGACCTAATCCTTGTACACAGCTTCACAGCTTCCATTGCATAATTTGGGGGCACTGGTTAACTCATAAGCGTGTGATCACTTTATTAAAACAAAAACGGAATTGCATACTTTGGGGTCACCGGTCAGCTTATAAGCGTGTGATCACTTTATTAAAACAAAAACGGAATTGCATACTTTGGGGTCACCGGTTAGCTTATAAGCGTGTGATCACTTTATTAAAACAAAAACGGAATTGCATACTTTGGGGTCACCGGTTAGCTTATAAGCATGTGATCACTTTATTAAAACAAAAACGGAATTGCATACTTTGGGGTCACCGGTTAGCTTATAAGCATGTGATCACTTTATTAAAACAAAGACAGAATTCAAATCCAATTTTCAAATAAAATAAAATAAATCCCAACTCTTCAGAATGTCTCATTATTAAAACAAAAACAGAATTCAAATCCCACTTTCAAATAAAATAAAATAAATCCCAACTATTCAGATTTTCTCATTATTAAAACAAAAACGGAATTCAAATCCCACTTTCAAATAAATAGATTAAGACCCAACTCTTCAGATTGTCCCTTTTTTTTTAAATAAACGAAATTCAAACCCCACTTGAAAAGAAAAACAACTTTTCAGATTGTCTCATTGGAGACATTGAGGACTTAGGCACTAGTTGATGTATTATTATAAAACCAAATTATAAAACCATCCCCACCCCCACCCCGCTCATCTCATCGTAGGTCATTGCCAAGTTCATTGCAGAAGCATTGCTGCCCACAGGGCATGCTTCTTCCATTAGTTGATATACACACATACTACATATAAATATATTTCATAAATAAGCCTCTCATATTTTCCTCTCGCCAATATCGTTATAGGCGCTCCTTTCCCCCCCTCCAATTACCAAACGCCACAACCTCCTACCCCCCCCCCCCATCCCCCCCCACCCCTACCCCTCAAAACACCAAACACCAAAACACAGCCTCCTACCCACCCACCCACCCCCTCCGAATGCCAAATTCCAACACCCTATCCGCCACCCCCACCCTAACTCCCACCCCCTCCAAACACCAAATTCCAACACCAATCCCCCATCCCCACCCCCACCCCCACCCCGCTCATCTCAGGTCAGGTCATTACCAAGTTCATTGCAGAAACATTGCTGCCCACAAGGCATGCTTCTTTGATTAGTTGAAACGCACACATACTATATGTACATAGATTATATAAATGAGCCTCTCATATTTGCCTCTCACCAATATCGTTATATGCGCTCCCCTCCCCCCCCCCCCCCTCCAAACACCAAACGCCACAACCTCCTACCCCCCCCCCATCCCCACCCCCACCCCCACCCCCACCCCCTACCCCTCAAAACACCAAACACCAACAACACAACCTCCTACCCACCCCACCCCACCCCCATCCAAATGCAAAATTCCAACACCATATCCCCCACCCCCACCCCATCCTCACCAAATGCCAACACCATTACCTCCTACCCCCCTCCCCCATCCCCTCCCTCACCCCCACCCCAAACACCAAATGTCAACACCACAACGTCCTACCTTTCCCTCACCCCCACCCCACTCATCTCAGGTCATTACCAAGTTCATTGCAGAAACATTGCTGCCCACAAGACATGGCAAGTTCCGACTGCGCGGTTACAAACACTCGGTAAGTTCCGACTGCGGGATGAGCGGGGTGGGGGTGGAGAGGGTGGGGGAGGGGAAGGGGGATAGAAGGTTATGGTGTTGGCATTTGGTGTTTCGTGGGTTGGTGGGGTGGGGATGGGGGGCTAGGAGGTAGTGCTGTTGGCGTTTGTCAAGTTCCAACTACGCAGTTACAAACACACCTTCAGTTCCTTCCGATTGATTAGCAATCTGATATCAAACGCTATCATGTCATCATAAGCCGGCAGTATGACTAGGTTAAAATGACAGTTTATATACTAAACCCTCTTAATATGCTTTTGACAGGAGCTCCCAGGGTTACCCCGTTGTCTGTTTGTCCGACTGGAAAATTGAAGCCTGACACGTCAGCCAACTGTCTCATAACTAGCTGGCTTCGGTCTGATCCATTTCCGATGCCACCTCTGTTCCGTTTCCAACACACTCCGCTGATTTTCTGCGTCCCTTGCGACGCTGCATAGGACTTCTTAACATGCTTTTACAAGCTTTTTTTAAAGCTGGAAGTTTTTGTTCTAGTTCTATGGGTTTAGGCCTCCTCCAGGGACAGCGTTTAAGTGTTTTTTATAGCTTATATAGCTTTTTATAGCTGTCAAGGGCCACTTACGGGGGGGGGCTTTTTATAGAGAAAATTTCGCTGAAACAGGGTAAAAACTAGCGATCGCTATATATAGTATACTTGGTTACCCAATTCAATCTATGTTATGTCTGGTCAGTTCAATTCATGTCACGCCGTGTAAATTCAATACATGTCATGCTGCGTCAATTCAATTCAATCCATGTCATGTTGATGGTCAATTCAATTCAATCCAGGTCATGTTGCGTCAATTCAATTCAATTCATGTCATGTGCTGCAGATTGATGGTGGGGCGGCGTTCACTGAACCGACGGCAATCATCTTTGGTACTGTTGAGGGTCAATGCAATTCAATCCATGTCATGTTGTGTCAATTCAATTCAATCCATGTCATGTGCTGCAGATTGATGGCGGGACGACCTTCACTGAGCCGACGGCGATCATATTTGGTGCTGTTGAGGGTCAATGCAATGCAATTCAATTCATGTCATGTTGTGTCAATTCAATTCAATCCATGTCATGTTGATGGTCAATTCAATTCAATCCAGGTCATGTTGTGTCAATTCAATTCAATCTATGTGATGTGTTGCAGATTGATGGTGGGGCGACGTTCACTGAGCCGACGGCAATTATCTTTGGTGCTGTTGAGGGTCAATTTAACGTAAGTGTGCTTCAGCTATGATGCAAGGGGTGTGTGTGTGATGAGGGGGGGAGGTAGGTTTGTGGGGATGAGGTGTGTGGTGTGGGGGTGTGTGTGTGTGGGGGGGGGGGGGGGAGGAGGAGGTTTGGTGGGGGGGGGGGAGGGGGTGTCGGGCCGAGAATTATCTTAGGTGCTGATGAGGGTCAATTTAATGAAGTGTGCTCCAGCCATGATGCAAGGGGTGTGTGTGTGTGGGGGGGGGGGGGGGGGGGGGGTAGGTTTGTGGGGATGAGGTGTGTGTGTGTGTGGTGGTGGGGGTGGGGGTGGGGGGGTGGGGGGGGAGGGGAGGTTTGGTTGGTGGGGGGGGAGGTGGTGTCGGGGCCCGAATTATCTTTGGTGCTGTTGAGGTCAATTTAACGTAAGTGTGCTTCGGCCATGATGCAAGGGTGTGTGTGATGGTGGGGGGGGAGGGGGGGCTGGAGAAGTGTGTGTTTGTAGGGATGAGGTGTGTGTGTGGTGTGGGGGGGGGGGGGGGGGGGGGGGGGGGGGGGGGGGGGGGTACTCAGAATGTGGAAGGTCCATTGGAGACAAACAGAAAATGGCGATGTGTATAATATAATGATACATGCATAAGGCCTTGCATGCAACCTAGCACACAACCTTGCATACAGCCTGACATGCAACTTAGCACACAACCTTGCATACAGCCTGGCATGCAACTTAGCACACAACCTTGCATACAGCCTGGCATGCAACCTAGCATACAGCCTGGCATGCAACCTAGCACACAACCTTGCATACAGCCTGGCATGCAACCTAGCACACAACCTTGCATACAGCCTGGCATGCAACCTAGCACACAACCTTGCATACAGCCTGGCATGCAACTTAGCACACAACCTTGCATACAGCCTGGCATGCAACCTAGCATACAACCTTGCATGCAACCTAGCACACAACCTTGCAAACAACCTGGCAGACAGCCTGGCAGACAAGGGGCCCTAATATGTGCAAGTGTAAGCCTGTGCCCAACCTGGCAAACAACCTGGCAGACAGCCTGGCAGACAGCCTGGCAGACAAGGGGCCCTAATATGTGCAAGTGTAAGCCTGTGCCCAACCTGGCAAACAACCTGGCAGACAGCCTGGCAGACAAGGGGCCCTAATATGTGCAAGTGTAAGCCTGTGCCCAACCCAATCCTGCTTCATATAAAAGCATACAAAGACTAGCACCGATCGTAACGCGCATGATATAACTGTATAATAAGCAGACAAACTCACAAGCAGCATATCTGCATATACCAAGGTGTGCAGGTGTAAGCCAGCGCCCAATTCAACCCTGATTCATAATCTATGTAAGCAGCACACACAGACTAGCACCGATCGTGACGCGCATGATATAACTGAATAATAAGCATACAAACTCACAAGCAGCATTTCTGCATATACCAAGGTGTGCAGGTGTAAGCCAGCGCCCAATTCAACCCTGATTCATAATCTATATAAGCAGCACACACAGACTAGCACCGATCGTGACGCGCATGATATAACTGTATAATAAATTAATAAACATACAACCTCACAAGCAGCATATCTGCATATACCAAGGTGTGCAGGTGTAAGCCAGCGCCCAATTCAACCCTGATTCATAATCTATATAAGCAGCACACACAGACTAGCACCGCTCGTGACGCGCATGATATAACTGAATAATAAGCATACAAACTCACATGCAACATAAACAAACATGTGCGGGTGTAAGCCAATGCCCAACTCAACCCTGATTAATAATACATATACAGTTTACAAAGACTATTATAACGCACATAATATAAAAAGCATACAAAGACTAGGACTGATTATAAAGCGCATGTTATAAATGTATAATAAATTAATAAACATACAACCTCACATGCATCATATGCTAAGGTGTGCAGGTGAAAGCCAGTGCTCAACCCAATTCTGCCCATTAGCCATATAACTAGGGGGGGGGCATATCATATGATGTTGACCAAAGGCGAGAATGATATCATACACCAGTGCCCAACCCAACCCTGCCCACCAGCCATATAACTAGGGACCGGCATATTATATGATGTTGACCTAAGGCGAGCACGGTATCATACAAATTGCGTCATATGATATTGTATATAAATTGTAACTTTAGCCTAGTCAGACTGCCGGCATCATACGATATCAAATGATATCATATCATATCATATTACCATTCCCTAGATATATTCATATGTGGGGTCGTGTGTGTGAGTGTATGTGGGGGGGTGGGTGAGGTGTGGTGGTGTGTGTGGGGGGGGGGTATGTTGGTGGGGTTGTAGGTGGGGTGGGTGAGGTGTGGTGTGGGGGGGGGGGGGGGGGGGTTGGTGGGGGGGTTGTATGTGGGGTGGGGTGTTACCTTGGGCGTTTTGGGGGTCTGTTTTGTGTGGTTGTCGGTGGGTTTTTGGGGTGGTGAGTTTCTTCTCTCCTCCTGGCCCTCCTTTCCCTCGCCCTCTGGATGTTTGTGTTCCGTGTTGTGTGGGGGGGGGTTTTCTTGGGGGGGCTCTCTTTCGGTGGGTTTGCCCGTGGGCGGCTGTTGTCTGTTGGGGGGGGTGTCCGCTCTCCCCTTAGCTGCCCGACCCCTCCGCCCCTCCCCCCGCTTGCGTGTGGTCCTCCCCTTCTCCCCTCCCTTCCGTGGTTTTTCCCCTGTTGCTAGTGGTACCCCCGCTTGCGAAAATGATTTGGAATGAGTCGGGGGTTCCTGCTCCCTTGTCGGCTCTTGGGCGTTGCAGGTCGTCGTCACCCCTCGATGGTAGCTTTCCAGTTGAGGTAGGAAGAACCCTCCCCACCCGCGTACGACGGGCTCCGCTTTAACACCACCCCCATCAGGATGCGTTATCAGAGAAAAAAGGAGAAATACCCTCCCAAATATGCAGGTATCTGTCAGAGTGCATGGCGCATGCTTTATACCCCCTCACCCACCCACCCGACCGCCCCCCCCCCCACACACACACACACACTCACACACACACACAAACACACCTCAACCCGACCCGCCCACCAAACTACCACACAACAAAAAACCACCCCAAAAAAAATAAACACAAACACACCTCAAATATGCAGTTATCTGTCATAGTGCATGACGCATGATATAACCCCCGCACCCACCACACAACCGCCCCCCAACACCACAACCCAACAGCCCGAGCACCAAACACACCTCCACCTGTACAGGTACCTGTAGAAGTCCCCATGTTCATGCTATATACACCCCCCCCCCACCAGCCTACCACACGCCCACACCGACGCAATCTATCTCCGCACAACCGCCCCCCCCACCACCACACCACACCAGCACAAACACACACACCTCCATCTGGTACAGGTAACTGTGAGAGGCTATGATGCATCTCTAACCCACACCCCCCACAACACACACACACACACACACACACATCACACACACAAACCCACCTCACCCACCTCCGCCCCCCCCGCCCCCCACACAACACACCCACCCCCACACCACACCTCCATCTGCACAGTACCTGTTAGAGTCCAGATGCATTCTTAACCCCCCCCCCCCCCCCACACACACACCACAGGCACACACCACACAACAAACGCACCTCCACCCACCGCTGGCCACACCACCTACCACCACCACACCCACACACACAGCACCCCCCTGCCGGTACCATCTTTTACGTTACCTTATATTCCATGTATTCCTTCTTATATACCCCCCCACTCCCACCCACCACACAGCACCAACACAGAAAGCAACCTACGACCTTAGGCCTCCACCCCACCGTGCCTAGTCACCCCCCCCCCCACCCCCCCCCCCCCCACACCCCACGACACACCCTCCCATCTATTCCGATGTACTTTTCTCTTGTCCTTCTTGCCTGCTCTCGCAGGTCCATCGCCCCGCCCCCGCCCCACCGAAAGCCGCCGTCCCAAGAGGACCCCCACCCCCCCCGCCCACACCCCCCCACAGGCCCCCTGCGACCCCCTCGTACGGCTCCGCCACCCCAATTCCCCCCCACCCAGCGCCCTACCGCCCGGCCCTAGGTCCCGAAACCCGGCCGCCCCCCCCCCAACACCCTCCCTCTTTACAGTTACCTTTATTATTCCCTGCTTCCTTCTATCACACCCCCCCGACTCACCCCACCCCTACACAAACCAACCCTCTCCCGAAGCGCTGCCATCCCCCCCCTAACACCCCACACACAACCGCTCCCTCTACCTACTTTACCCTCCCCCCCCCCCACACACAACCCACAACCTACCTCGACCCGACCTCCCCCCCGACCACCACAGCACACACACACAACACAACCACACTCAACCCGACAGCGCCCCACCAACCAACCAAACCACCCCTCCACACACGACAAACACACCTCAACCGCTACCGTCCCCCCACCCCACCACCCCCCCCCCCCTCCACACGAACAACACACCTCAACCCGACCTCCCCCCACCACCACCCACCCACCCAAGCCAAACCACCTCAACCCCTACCGCCCAGCCACCACCACCCACACACATCACAAACACACCTCACCCGACCGCCCCCCACCACCACCCACACACACACAAACACACCTCAACCCGACCGCCGCCCCCCCCCACACCACACACACACACACCTCCATCTGTACAGGTACCTGTGAGAGTCCATGATGCATGCTATACCTCCCCACTCACACACACACACACACACACACACACACACACACACACAAACACACACAAACGCACACAAACGCACCTCCACCCAACCGCCCCCCCCCCACCACCACCACCACCACACACACACACCTCCATCTGTACAGGTACCTGTGAGAGTCCATGATGCATGCTACACCTCGGAGGTGCTGGGTTCTCTGAAGTGTGACTGCTCTGATCAGCTCAAGCTGGCCATGAAAATGATCCAAGATCCAGGCATGGCTCCAGGTACTGCACCAGCATAGTAGTGTTTAAAAAAAATGAAAATTTAAACATCCAAGAATTGTCACAATGTCCTCTAAGGACGTGCCCAGTGGGATTAAGGGAACCGGATCGTATGTATGCGATGCTCGAGCCAACATCGCATCTAGATACCAGTTACCGTGCCGGTCGACGACGACCCTCCGGACGGGCCCTAGCGCACTCAAGGGGGTTCAAACCCCGCTCCTGCCTCGATATTTCCCCTTAGCTCTCCCACTGAGCCATTCAGTTCTTATTGGCGATATCTTAGTGTTCTTAAGAAGAGGTTTGCAGTGCTATAGCTCAAGAATAGAAGTGGTAAAGCACCAGAATAGCAATTTAGAGAGGAGGCTTTTGCTTGTTCCTTTGGGCCTCATCTGTTCTGCTCTGATCAGCTCAAACTCGCCATGAAAATGATCCTAGAGCCAGGCATGGCTCCAGGTACCACATAGTATTAGTAGAGTGTGACTGCACTTATATAGTGTGACTGCTCTGTTATATTGTGACTGCTCTGATCAGCTCAAACTCGCCATGAAAATGATCCTAGAGCCAGGCATGGCTCCAGGTACCACATAGTATTAGTAGAGTGTGACTGCACTTATATGGTGTGACTGCTCTGTTATATTGTGACTGCTCTGATCAGCTCAAACTCGCCATGAAAATGATCCTAGAGCCAGGCATGGCTCCAGGTACCACATAGTATTAGTAGAGTGTGACTGCACTTATATAGTGTGACTGCTCTGTTATATTGTGACTGCTCTGATCAGCTCAAACTCGCCATGAAAATGATCCTAGAGCCAGGCATGGCTCCAGGTACTACATAGTATTAGTAGAGTGTGACTGCACTTACATAGTGTGACTGCACTTATATAGTGTGACTGCACTTATATAGTGTGACTGCACTTATATAGTGTGACTGCACTTATATAGTTTGACTGCACTTATATAGTGTGACTGCTATGTTATGTTGTGACTGCTCTGATCAGCTCAAGCTGGCCATGGAAATGATTCAAGAGCCAGGCATGGCACCAGGTACTGCATAGTAGTATTATTATTATTATTATTATTATTATTATGCAGGATTTATTATTATTATTATTATGCAGGATTTATTATTATTATTATTATTATTATGCAGGATTATTACTATAATTAATCATGATGAATTATTATTATGATGATTTAGTATGTATTTAACGTTCCCCTACATAACTTCAAGTATTTTACGGTGTATATAGTGTGATAACAATGATAGGGTAAGTTATCGTGATGGATGCTGGATATGTTGGTGGTTGGGTGTGGTTCGGTGAGTGGGTTAGGTTTGGTTCGGTGGGTGGGTTAGGATAGGTGGGTGGGTTTGGGTGGGTGGGTGGGTTAGGTTCGGTGGGTGGATGTGGTTCGGTGAGTGGGTGTGGTTCGGTGGGTGGGTGTTGTTAGGTGGGTGGGTTTGGTTAGTTGGGTGGGTTAGGTTAGGTGGGTTTGGTTCGGTGGGTGGGTGTGGTTAGGTGAGTGGGTTTGGTTAGTTGGGTGGGTGTGGTTAGGTGGGTGGGTTTGGTTAGGTAGGTGGGTGGGTGTAGTTAGGTGGGTTTGGTTAGGTGGGTGGGTGGGTGTAGTTAGGTGGGTGTGTTATGTTGGTGGGTGGGTGGGGTTCGGTGGGTGGGTGTAGTTAGGTGGGTTTGGTTAGGTGGGTGGGTGTGGTTAGTTGGGTGGGTGTAGTTAGGTGGGTGGGTTTGGTTGGTGGGTGGGTGGGGTTAGGTGGGTGGGTTTGGTTAGGTGGGTGGGTGTGAGAACCAGGGATGGCCGAAATCTTAGGCGGTCATATCATCGCTAAACAATGGCGGAGAGTGTTCGCGTCGGAGCAACTGATGGCAACCAAGCGAGTTAGTTAAGAGGCCGTTGGCTGACGTGTCAGGCTTTGTCTCGGTCAGGCGGTCGGTCGGTCAAACGGACAAATGGGTAACCCTGGGGGCTCCCGCCCCCTAATAGAGGGGGCTCCGCCCAAACCCACCTAACTAGCTGACTGACTGACTGACTGACTGACTGACTGACTGACTGACTGACTGACTGACTGACTGAGTGACTGACTAGCCAGCTAACTAAATGACGTACTGTATGAAAGGATCAAAATAGTTAATGGATACAGACTGAATGACATGTGCAAAAACAATAAATGAAGACGCGAATGCCCTGTGCAGGCATGGTGATCTACCTTCAGCAAGAGGAAAGGGGCATTGGGAAAAACAATTAATAAAACACGAATGCCCTGAGCAGGCATGGCGATCTACATTCAGAAAGAGGAAAGGGGCATTGGGCTTGCCAACAAAACGTTTGAATGAATTAATGGCAAATCAATGAGTGGATAAAAAAACGAATAAAACACGAATGCCCTGTGCAGGCATGGCGATCCACATTCAGGAAGAGGGAAGGGGCATTGGGCTTGACAACAAAAAGTTTGAATGAACTAATGACAAATCAAAAAATGAATGTAACAAACAAAACAATGAATAAAACACGAATGCCCTGAGCAGGCATGGCAATCTACATTCAGAAAGAGGGAAGGGGCATTGGGCTTGACAACAAAACGTTTGAATGAATTAATGACAAATTAATCCGAATCAATGAATGAATAAAATAAAAAAAACAAAAAACGAATAAAACACGAACGCCCTGTGCAGGCATGGTGATCTACCTCCAGCAAGAGGGAAGGGGCATTGGGCTTGCCAACAAAATCGCAGCCTATGCGCTGCAGGAGCAGGGCCTGGATACAGTTGACGCCAACAGGGCTCTTGGCCTGCCTGACGATTGCCGGGAGTACACCTCGGTCCTCAACATCCTTAAGAACCTAGGCATTCAGAGCGTAAGGCTCATGGTAAGTGCAGAGTATATTTAATTATATTATATTTGTTACGTTCAAAAACGAAATCAAGAACCTAAGCATTCAGAGTGTACAGCTCATGGGAAGTGCAAATGATTTTTTATAATATTATGTTATATTTTATTTATATTATTTTGTAAATTCAAATAAATAAATAAAGAATCTTGATGTTCTCAAGAACATAGGCATTCAGAGTGTACGGCTCATGGTAAGTGCATATAATGTCTAATCATATTGCATTTCAAATATTTGTTACGTTCAAATAAATAAATAAATAACTTAGGCATTCAGAGCGTACAGCTCATGGTAAGTGCATATAATGTTTAATTATATTGCATTTCAAATATTTGTTACGTTCAAATAATAAATAAATAACTTAGGCATTCAGAGCGTACAGCTCATGGTAAGTGCATATAATGTTTAATTATATTGCATTTCAAATATTTGTTACGTTCAAATAAATAAATAAATAACTTGGGCATTCAGAGCGTACAGCTCATGGTAAGTGCATATAATGTTTAATTATATTGCATTTCAAATATTTGTTACGTTCAAATAAATAAATAAATAACTTGGGCATTCAGAGCGTACAGCTCATGGTAAGTGCATATAATGTTTAATTATATTGCATTTCAAATATTTGTTACGTTCAAATAAATGAATAAATAAATAACCTAGGCATTCAGTGTGCACAGCTGATGGTAAGTACAGATAGTGTTTAATTATATTATATTTAAAATATTTGTTACATTTAAATAAATAAATTAACGATGCATTCAGAGCGTACGGCTCATGGTAAGTTCAGATACTATTAAATTCTATTGTACCTAGACTATACGTTCAAATAAATAAATAACCTAGGCATTCAGAGCGTACGGCTCATGGTAAGTTCAGATACGATCAAATAAATATATAAATAACTGTATTACAAACAATACAAACAATACAAATACATGTTTAAATATAAATATGAATATAAATATATATGTTTAAATAAATAAGTGTTTTAAAAACTTAAATATTTAAAAATAGTGTGAAGTCCGTCCCCCTCTCCCCTCTGCCTACCCACCATACCTCCAAATCCTTCCCCCTCCTCACCCCTACAGACTTACACCCCAAGGAAGATCAACCAACTGACCAGCCTGGGCATTACGATAACAGAACGAGTGCCTTGCCTGATGGATGACGGCAAATTCAACCACCTCTTCCCTACTCCCCTTTGCATACCCACCATAAACCCCCCCACACACACCCACACACACCCCACACCCCCATACCCCCAAATCCTTCCCCCTCCTCCCCCTTGCATACCCCCTCCCCCCCACACACACCCTCCCCATACCCCCAATTCTGCCCACCTCGTCACCCTTGCATACCCACCGTTACCCCACCCCCCTCCCCATACCCCCAATTCCATCCACCTCCTCACCCTTGCATACCCACTGTTACCCTCCCATACCCCCCCCCCCCACCCCCCCACCCCTCCCATACCCCAATTCCGCCCAGCTCCTAACCCGGTACAGACGAACAGCCCAAGGAAGATCAACCAACTGACCAGCCATGATGATAACGGGAAGAGTACCTTGCCTAGTGGATGGGGGTGAATCCATCCCCCTTCCCCCTACTCTCCCTTGCATACCCACCATACCCCGCCCCATACCACCAAATCCTTCCACCTCCTCCCCCTCTCATACCCACATAACCCCCCATAATCGCCCCCCCCCCCCCCCCCCCCCCCCCATACTTCCAAATCCGTCCACCTCCACACCCTTGCATAACCACCGTCACCCACCATACCCACCATAACCCCCGAATCCTTCCATCTCCTCCCCCTTGCATACCCACCACAACACCCCATACCCCCAAATCCATCCACCTCTTCACCCAGTACAGACTAACAACCCAAGTAAGATCAACCAACTGACCAGCCTGGGCATTAAGATAACAGGACGAGTGCCTTGCCTAGTGGATGGTGGTGAATTCAACCACCTTCCAACTCCTCCCCCTTGCATACCCACCATACCCCCCCACCCCCACCCCCATACCCCCAAATCCGTCCACCTCTTCACCCCGTACAGACTAACAATCCAAGGAAGATCAACCAACTGACCAGCCTGGGCATTAAGATAACGGGACGCGTGCCTTGCCTAGTGGATGGCGGCGAGTTCAATCAGGGCTACTTGGACACCAAGCAGGACCGCATGGGCCATTTGCTAGATGAGACTTTGCTAGATGGGAGCTGGTGCTATTGGAATGTAAGTGCAAGTGAATTAGGGTGGCTTGGCTTGGCTTGGCTTACCATTGAGTGTGTGACTTGGACACCCAGCAAGACCGCATGGGCCATTTGCTAGATGAGAAATTGCTAGATGGGAGCTGGTGCTATTGGAGTGTAAGTGCAAGTGAATTAGGGTGACTTTCCTCTACTTGACTTGGCTTAGGACTTGACTTGGCTTGGCTTGGCTTGGCTCGCCACTGAGTGTGTGACTTGGACACCAAGTAAGACAGCATGGGCCATTGGCTAGATGAGACTTTGCTAGATGGGAGCTGGTGCTATTAGAATGGAAGTGCAAGTGAATTAGGGTTTTCTTTCCTTGACTTGACTTACCTTGTCTTTCCTTGACTTGGCTTGGCTTGGCTTGGCTCGCCACTGAGTGTGTGACTTGGACACCAAGCAAGACCGCATGGGCCACTTGCTAGATGGGAGCTGGTGCTATTGGAACGGAATAAACATAAATACACTTACATACATACATACATACATACATACATACATACATACATACATACATACATACATACAAGCATACATAGACACATACATACATACACTCACATACATACATACATACATACATACATACATACATACATACATACATACATACATACATACACTCACATACATACATACATACACTCACATGCACTCACATACATACATACATACATACATACATACATACATACATACATACATACATACATACATAAACTCACATACATACATACACTCACATACATACACTCACAAACATACACTCACACATTCATACACTCAAGCCCATCTGTTCCCCCTGTGCCTGCAGCATGACGGAGAGCCCCGTGGACCCACCCCAACACCTGAGGGTGTGCTGGTGGAGGGAGTTAGTGCGATTGGGAGTGATGAGTCTGGGCAAAGCTCCGTTGTGGTAGATGGGAGCACTCCCCTTTGAGCCTTAATCCCAAGCACAACTTGAGGCTGAGCTGATGTATGGTGCTCGCTCCGTAGGGAGTGATGAGTCTAGGCAAAGCTCTGTTGTGGTTGATGGGAGCACTCCCCTCTAAGCCCTAGGCCCAAGCACAACTCGAGGCTGAGCTGATGTATGGTGCTCGCTCTGTAGGGAGTGATGAGTCTAGGCAGTGCTCCGTTGTGGTTGATGGGAGCACTCCCCTTTGAGCCTTAAACCCAAGCACAACTTGACCTGATGGATGGCGCTAGCTCCATTGTGAGTGATGGCAGAGCTCTGTTTAGCTGGATGGGAGCAGCCCCCCACCCCCCACCCACCCCCTCCCACCCCCCAAGCCCGAAGCCCTAGTCCCAAGCAGCACCTGTGTGTGAGCTGATGGATGGCACTACCTCCATTGGGAGTGATGAGTCTAGGCAGTGCTCTGTTGTGGTTGATGGGAGCACTCCCCCCTAAGCCCTAGGCCCAATCACCATTTGAAGCTGATGGATGGCACTAGCTCCCTAGGGGGTGATGAGTCTAGGCAAGGCTCTGTTGAGCTGGATGAGAGCAGCACCCCCCCCCAACACACACACACACACACACAATCCCAAAGCCCTAATCGCAAGCACCTGAGGTTGAGCTGATGGATGGCACTAGCTCCCTAGGGGGTGATGAGTCTAGGCAAGGCTCTGTTGTGGATGATAGGAGCAGCCCCCCCCCCCCCCCCCCCCCCCCCACACACACACACACACACACACACACAAGCCCAAAGCCCTAATCGCAAGCACCACTTGAGGCTGATGGATGGCACTAGCTCCCTAGGGGGTGATGAGTCTAGGCAAGGCTCTGTTGTGGTTGATAGGAGCAGCCCCCCCCACCCCACCCCACCCCACCCCACCCACACACACACAAGCCCAAAGCCCTAATCGCAAGCACCACTTGAGGCTGATGGATGGCACTAGCTCCCTAGGGGGTGATGAGTCTAGGCAAGGCTCTGTTGTGGATGATGGGAGCACTCGCAGGGGGGAAGCTACCCTCCAGTGAGCTAGCATCCACAAGCCAGATCCTCCTCGGGTTTAGGATATAGGGTTTAAGGTATAGAGTATAGGAGATCTGGCTTGTGGATGCTAGCTCACTGGAGGGTAGCTTCCCCCTCCGTTGTGGATGATGGGAGCACTCCCCCCTAAGCCTGAATCCCAAGTACCTCTGGAGGCTGAGCTGATGGATGGTGCTAGCTCTGTAGGAAGTGATGAGTCTGGACAGTGCTATGTTTAGGTGGATGGGAGCACTCCCCCCTAAGCCCTAATCCCAAGCATCTATTGAGGCTGACCTGATGGAGTGACCTAGTTCCGAAGGGAGTGATGAGTCTGGACAGTGCTATATTTAGGTGGATGGGACCAACCGAACCACTTGGACCGCTCGGATAAGTATTTTTTGTACCTGGGCGCGTGGCAAGTTGAGCGACCAAGTGCAACCCCAGTGCGACGCGCTGCCCCCCGAAACCCGCGAAGCGCGTAGCCCGGGTGGTTCGGGGGGGCATTTTTGACTAGTTTAGCCAGACCCATGCGTCGCCATGCAGCAAAAGAATGGCGATGCGTCACACATGAAAAGTGCTGTTGAGGTGGATGGGACCGACCAACCACTTGGATGGGACCAACCAAACCACACCAAAACACACCAACCAAACCACTCAACAGAAACCACTGTATGGGACCAATCATATCACTTTGACCGCCAGTTAAGAGGGGCCAAACCACTTGGACCGTGAGTTAAGAGGGGGTGAAGCCACTTGGACCGCCAATTAAGAGGGGTGAAGCCACTTGTATCGTCAGTTAAGAGGGGGTGAAGCCACTTGTCCTGCAATTTAAGAGGGGCCAAACCACTTGGACAGCCAAGTAGGAGAGTTGAAGCCACTTGTACCGCCAGTTAAGAGGAGCCAAACCACTTGTACAGCCAAGTAAGAGGGGTGAAGCCAATTGAATGGTTACCTGGTTAATCAGCAACGCTGGGCTGCTCACCGTCTTCCAATTCCAAGCCCCCCTGTGCTTGGTCAACAGCCAAGCTAAGCCAGACCTTCCTCTTGGTGGTTGAGATCTACATGACAGGGGGGCAGGGTCGCTGTTATGTGTATGTGTGATGGTGGGGGGGGCACTTTCACTTTTTGGCGACCTGCGGGATGCCTAAGCCAGAGACTTCAGACTGCCGAAATGTTTAGTATCGGGCTGCACCATGCTCAAACCAAGCATCTGCACTCCATAAACGCTTTGAATTGTGCATGCACGATGCTCAAGCCAAGCATCTGAAATCCGAAAACGTTTCCCACACCCGGGAGCGCGATGGGCAAAATCGGCCCAAAAAGTTTTGTGTGTGTGCCCCGCGTACAGGGGCCATGTGTTCAACAACACGGCTTCAAGTGCTCTCTATACCTCTTTTAAGATATCTAGAGAGCACTCGAAGCCATATCGTTCAACAACATGCAAATCTTCTCTGTTTCGTTCCGATTTTACCAGATGTTATTTTGATACGTTTTTATTGTCACATGGTTTTTCAGCCAGCCATGAGCTGCACACCGTCTTCCAATTCCAAGCCCCCCGTGAGACCCACGGAAACCAGGGAGCATACTAAGTGGATTAAGTAACGGATGTTCTCGAGAGAGTTTAGTTTATAATCACGGCTGTGAAATTAAGAGGTCGGTACATTACGCTGGCCCACACCTTTTCGAGGTTTGAAATACCTGATAACTTGATTACCTGGACTGTAACATACATACATAGTATAGGCGATGCATTTATTTTTGAATCGTCCACGTTAAGTCCCATATGGCTTTGGACAAGCCTGGTCGGGTCATAATGAGTGGGGGATGCATACATATCATTCTTCCAAGGTCCTATACTCCAGTTTTGGCGTCTAACCTTCTGCACATTGCATCGAACAATCATCCCCCGTGCGAGAACCACGGAAAACAGGTATCTATGGGCACTGATGATAGATAATTATGTTCCAGTTATCCGGTGGGTGCACTGGTGCAGGGCAGGGCAGGGCTTTTCGTACCGCTCTCTTTAGCGATCCCTATTTTTTGCCCCGTTTTGGCGAAAATATCGCTATAAAAAGAAGAAAAAGTTGTATGCAGCGTCACCTGCAACGCTAAAAAATGGCGGAGAGTGATCGCGTCGGAGCGACAGGTGGCAACGGAAGCGAGTTAGTTACGAAACCGTTGGCTGACACGTCAGGCTTCATCACGGTCAGATGGGTGGATGGATGGTCGAACGGACAAATGGGTAACACTGGGGGCTCCGCCAAAAAAGTCCCCCCCCCCCCCCCCCCCTACAGCTGTAAAATATTTTTTTAAATGAAGCATTATACAGCTGTCCCTGGAGGAGGCCTAAAAACATGAAGCTAGAAAATCCCACTTTAAGATTTGAAAAAAAGCCTGGGACAAGGGACGTGTTCTTGCTTGTTTGCGTTTGTTTAATACAGTCCAGGGGTAGCCAATTGGGCTGAAGGAAATTTTCCATCCTCAAATAATCAACAGAATTATATATAATTAGGGAACGGCAATATGATATCACGTCAGCATATGATATCATATGATGCTGGAAGTTTTACTAAGTTAAAATCGCCATTTATCAGCCATTTATAAACAAAAGCAAATGGTGCAGTTTGTATATTATCATATGCTATCATACTCGCCTTCGGTCAACATCATATTTTATGCCGGTCCCAGGAGGTGTCAAGGCCTCCAACTTAAAAAACCTGAGGGGGGCTGACCCCCCCCCCCCCCCCCCCCCCCCCCCCCCCCCCCAATTCAATCGAAATACCCCTTATTGAAAAACTTAGATATGGATAGTGGGGGGTTACAGTATGGCGCACGTAATGGCATCCTCGGAATTCCCACACAGGGATTGTCTGATAGTCAAAATTCAGTTTTTCAACCCCATTCACCCACCCACCCACCCACTCACCCACCCAAGGGGTAGATACTTATTGCATAAGGTCCAAAGTGCTACCAATGGACTGCTCTTGCCAAGGCCTACTCATGGGTGGTCTCAGATGTCATTTGGAGGTCTGAGTAAAAAGTTAGAAAAAACCCCGAGGAGGGCTGACCCCCCCCCCCCCCCCCCCCCCCCCCCCCCCCCTCCCCCCTTAATGAGGTGCTCAGAATGACCTGGAAAATGTCTCATAATATCGCAATGATACATGCGATTACAGCCCCATTCTCAGAAAAAATCGATCGGGAGAAGTAAAAATTTGGAGGCCTTGACACCTCCTGTCCCGATCATAGTTTTCTGAAAATGGGGCTGTAATGGCATATAACATGGCGATAATAATATGAGACAATTTTTAGGTCATTCTCAACACCTTATTTAGGGGTGGGGTGGGGGTGGGGGGTGGGGGGGTGGGGGGGGGCCTCCTCAGGGGTTTTCTAACTTTTTGCTCAGACCTCCAAATGACATTTCGAAAACTCGTTGTTGGTCGCAGCTGGCTTCGGCAATGGTGTCCGCGGGGCATTGCGTTTTCCGTTTTCTTTCTCCCACCCATGCTCGCTCAATATCCAGCACATATGCGCTGTTCATCCTAGCTCATCGTCACGATCCTGTATTCCAAGATCAATAGCCGAAAATCGCACCTATTTTTCTGCTCTAGAAGCGCTGCAAACGCGAAAGGCTGTGCGAGCTGCCTCGGACGGACTCCAAGACCCTCCGTTCACAAACGGTCATATCTGAATACGAGCCCTTGTCGTTTACCCGCCCACCTTGCCTTTCAGATAATCTGGGTCTGTCAGTGTGTTAGCTTAATTCGGGCCTCTACCGTTAAAGCACCGATAGGATTACCCCCAGCCCCCGAGTCCGAGGGACGATCAACTGACAAGCTTGGGTGATCTTCAAGCCAGGCCAAGCCAAGCCAAACCAAGCCAGCTTAGCCCAGCCCAGCCAAGCCCAGAACAGCCCAGCCCAGCCCAGCCCAGCCAAGCCAAGCCAAGCCAAGCCAATTTGGCTAACTCTGTTCTTGAGACCTTAGTGTCATCATGCCTGTGCTCCATGTCCAATTAGTGCTGCTAGTGGTGGCTTGCTTGCAAGCTGTGGTTCAGCCTACTGCACTTCCAGCGGTAAGTAGGGATCGGCATATCATATGATTTTGACCAAAGGCGAGTATGATATCATATGATATCATACAAATTGCATCATATGATATCGTATATAAATGGTAACTGTAGCCGAGTCAGACTTCCTGCATCCTATGATATCCTATGATATCGTATGATGACATGATATCATATGATATCACTAGGGCAGTGTGCCCGTCGTACCGACGGCAGGCCCCCTCCATCCCCCCCCCCCCCCCCCCCCCCCCCCCCCCATGGAATGACTTTTGGAGGGTCAGCCACCCACTCATTTCCCATCCCCATTCACATTAGGTGGCTTGTCATCGTGCAGTGTTGCCATGATCATCCCCATTACACGGACACTTGTGTGGCCAAAACACACATGTACATGCAACACCTTTGCCAACCACCCCGTGCATGTATGCCCCCCCCCCCCCCCCCCCCCCCCCCCCTAAGAGCAGCTTGATTCCTTCAAATCGAACACAGCCTAGTAGGAATCAATGCGATGCTTTTCAGGTTTACCCGAAGTGCGAGGTTAAGAGGAAATAGCATCCAGGCAGCATGTTGGGCGCTCCATTTCGCGAGCGAACCCTTCCCACCCCACCCACTAATAAACCCAAGAGTCGCTCGGTTCCTACAATGAAGACGCATCGCTGCAGGAATAAATGCGTTGCCCATCACGCTGAAATTATAGGTTGGGGGGGAAAAGCAGTCAGCAGGAGTCAGTTAGAGCAACGGGACCAATCTGCACACAGCGCAAAATTGCTTGGCACTGATTCCGGCAGCGAGTAGAAGCACCTGTCAGCCAGAGCTTAGGGAACAATCTGGATCAGCGCGAAATTGTTGGGCATTGAATAATGGCAATTATGGCAATGCCATGCAAACTGAATCCTCGGTGCTGCTGGTTTGTGTAGGGAGACCCAGCTCCTTGGGTGAAATACTACTTCACACGGGAGTAAAAAAAACAAATCAAGACTAAACAAATCAAGACTAAAAAATTCAAGACTACAAAAAATCAAGACTAAAAAAATCAAGACTAAAAAAATCAAGACTAAAAAAGCAAGACTAAACAAATCAAGACTAAAAAATTCAAGACTAAAAAAAATCAAGACTAAAAAAATCAAGACTAAAAAATTCAAGACTAAAAAAAATCAAGACTAAAAAAATCAAGACTAAAAAAGCAAGACTAAAAAAATACTCCTTCAGACGGGAGTATAAAAAAAAGTTCACTCCCCCCACGCCTAAAAAACCTGAGGAGGGCTGCCCCCCCCCCCCCCCCCCCCCCCCCCCCCCCCTCCCCCCTTAAATATAAATACCCTTTTTTTGAAAACTTAGGTATGGATTATGGGGGTTTACCATATGGCGCACACAATGGCATCCTCAAAATTCCCACACAGGGATTGTGTGATAGTCAAAACTTAGTTCTGCACCCCCTTCGGGTTGCCCAAGTACTGTAGACACCCTTCACCTTTGCAGAAGGCGGCCATAAACTAGAGTTTTCATTAAACCAAACTGGTCCAAACAAAACAGTAGCAGGACAGTTTTCTCAGCATGGTTCAACTACACTTCCCCTTGGGCCCCACGCAACATGGCCCCGATGTTTAATGGGCCGGAGGCCACTCCTGGTTTCGTCAAAATCAGGCGAATGATGGCAGCATGGAGGCTCAATGAAGGCACCCCAATAGGCACACCAAGTAACGGTATTACACGGATGTAACAATTTCAATTTCAATAGGCACACCAAATATATAACCAAGGACCTGCAAGGACTGCTTTGTATTATTATTGAAAGTGCGCCCTGTGACTAGGCGTGGGATTCAGGACTGGTCTCTACTACAGCTCCTTCACAAGCTTCCCCATAAATTCTCTCTGGGGCTCTCACTGGACGGACCAGCATCAGCATCAGCATCAGGCATACCGAAACGAAGAGAAAGCAACCGCGTAGAATGTAGTAGAATGGCGGCGATTCGGTGTTGTCGCAAAGGTGGTGGGTTGGGGCGGGTGTGGGTGTGTGGGGGGGGCTGGGGGGTCGAGGGCGGGGGGGGGGGGGCACCCACACAAACACCCACACATACACCTGGGTGTTAAGTGGTGCCAATGAACTGCCATTGTGATTCACACAGCCATTTACCCTCTCATACACTGGGCTGGGGTTAGGGGGGGTTGGGGTTGGGTTGGGTTGGGTCGGGGGGGGGGGGGGGTAAATACTTATTGCACCAGGTCCAAAGCGGTGCCAATAGACTACCCTTCCCAAGGCCTACTCAGAAGTGGTCTCAGGATGAAATTTGGAGGTCTGAGTAAAAAAGGTAGCAAAAAGGTAGCAAAAAACAAAATGAGGGCCCAGAACCCCCGCCCCCCCCTAAATGAGGTGCTCAGAATGACCTGAAAAGTGAATTTTAATATCGCCTAAATACATGCCATTACAGCCCCATTGTCAGAAGAAATCGATCGGCGTGACTGAAAATTTTGAGGCCTGGGCTACTCCTGCTCCACAACCGAAAAAAAAACCCAAGAGCGGTGCAAGAAGTTGCAATTCTATACTTCTTCTCTCGTTCTATGTGAATCTATTTTGCATGTAAAGATCGTCCTACATAAATTAATCTTGAATGCAAAGGTCATCCTACATAAATTCATTTTGCATGTAAATATCGTCCTACATAAATTAATCTTGTATGTAAATATCGTCCTATATAAATTAATATTGAATACAAAGGTCACCCTACGCAAATTCATTTTGCATGTAAAGATCGTCCTACATCAATTAATCTTGAATGTAAATATCGTCCTATATAAATTAATATTGAATGTAAAGGTCATTCTACGTAAATTCATTTTGCATGTAAAGATCGTCCTACATCAATTAATCTTGAATGTAAATATCGTCCTATATAAATTAATATTGAATGTAAAGGTCATTCTACGTAAATTCATTTTGCATGTAAAGATCGTCCTGCACAAATAAATTTTGCATGTAAATATCGTCCTTTATAAATTAATATTGAATACAAAGGTCATCCTACGCAAATTCATTTTGCATGTAAATATCGTCCTTTATAAATTCATTTTGTATGAAAAAGTCATCCTTACACCCACAACTAAAGTAAACTAGCTAAAATGTACAACACACACCACTCAGTAATACACCACACATAAATCCACCCACCCACCCACCTTCCCACTGCCTGTGCAGTACATGGTGATAGGCCAACAAAAAAGCAGTACAAGCACACTATGGGCCCTAGCATCGCAACACCCACAGCTAAACTATACAGGCTAAAATGTTTAAATGTACAACACACACCACTCTGTAATACACCACAACTACATCCACCCACCCACCCACCCACCTTCCCACTGCCTGTGCAGTACACGGTGATCGGCCAACAAAAGAGCGGTACAAGCACACTATGGGCCCTAGCATTGCAACACCCACAACTAAAATAAACTAGCCAACATGTACAGCACACACCTACATCCCCCCCCCCCCCCCCCCCCCCTACACACACACATACCTTCCCACTGCCTGTGCAGTACATGGTGATCAGCCAACAAAAGGGCGGTACAAGCACACTATGGGCCCTAGCATTGCAAACACCCACAACTAAAATAACTAGCCACATGTACAGCACACCCTACCCCCCTACCCCCCACACCTACCCCCCCCCCCCCCCCCCCTACACACACACACACCTTCCACTGCCTGTGCAGTACATGGTGATCGGCCAACAAAAGAGCGGTACAAGCACACTATGGGCCCTAGCATTGCAACACCCACAACTAAAATAAACTAGCCAACATGTACAGCACACACCTACATCCCCCCCCATCCCCCCCCCCCCCCCCCCCCCCCCCCCCCCCCCCCCCCCACACACACACACCTTCCCACTGCCTGTGCAGTACATGGTGATCGGCCAGCAAAGAGCGGCATAAGCACACCATGGGCCCTAGCATTGCAACACCCACAACTAAACTAAACTGGCTAAAATGTACGGCAACACACCTACATCCCCCCCCCCCCCCCCCCCCCCCCCACACACACACACACCTTCCCACTGCCTGTGCAGTACATGGTGATCGGCCAGCAAAATAGCGGTACAAGCACACTATGGGCCCTAGCATCAAACACCCACAACTAAACTAAACTGGCTAAAATGTACAGCACACAACCACTCAGTAATACATCACACACCTACATCCCCCCCCACACACCCACACACCCACACCCACACACCCACACACCCACCCACACCCACACACCCACACACCCACACACACCCAAACGCACACTCAGTATTACAACACACACCTACCTCCCTCCCCCCCCCCCCCCCCCCTCCCCCCCCCCCCCCCCCCCCACAAACACACACTCCTACATCCACCCACCCACCCTCCCACCTTCCCACTGTGCAGTACATGGTAATAGGCCAACAAAAGAGCGGTACAAGCACACTATGGGCCCTGGCATCGCAACACCCACAACTAGCTAAAGGAACGACAGGGGGGGGCAGCAAGGAGCCCTCTTTCTTCCAATCACAACCGCCATTTAGCCCAATGACGCTGAAGCCTGGAGCACCATCCAAGTACGGGGTGTGGAGGGAGCGATGTGACAGGTAGGGAGGGGTGGGGTGGTGTGTGTGGTGTGATGGTGGTGTGGGGGGGTTGTAATTGTGCATGGAGCTGTCTTTCTTCCAATCACAAACTCCGTTTAATCCAACCATTTAACCTGATGACGCTTAAGCCTTTAGCACCATCCAAGGGCGGGGTGTGGAGGGAGCGATGTGACAGGTAGGGGGTGGTGGTGTGTGGTGTGATGGTGGTGTGGGGGTGTGGGGGGGCAGTAATTGTGCAAGGAGCTGTCTTTCTTCCAATCACAAGCCGTGTTTAATCCAACCATATAACCTAATTACGCTTAAGCCTGGAGCACCATCCAAGGGCGGGGTGTGGAGGGAGCGATGTGACAGGTAGGGAGGGGTGGTGTGTGTGGTGTGATGGTGGTGGTGGGGGTGTGGGGGGCGTCATTGGAGGAGCTGTCGTTCTTCCATCACAAGCCCGTTAACCCCAATCCCCGATTCACGAATAAGTTTCGCTCCTAACCCGCGTCCGGGTGTGGAGGTGAGCGAGGTGGAGGTAGTGGAGGGCGGGTCGCGGAGTGGGGCGTCCATGGTGGTGATGTGGGGCGGGGCGGGCCGTAGTAACTGGACAAGCGGCCGTTTTTCGTTCATCTCCACAACGCCCCGTATACCCCCCTCACAGCTACCTCGTTAAGAATCAACGGGCAGGTGGGGGGGCCCGTGCAGCGCAGGACGGCGGTCAGAGTTGTTGTGGTGTCGATGTGGTGTGCTAGGGCGTGGGGGGGGGCCGCTCACAGAACCAGGTAAATTGTGAAAGGAGTGTCTTTCTTCCATCCAGCCCGTTTCACCCCCCATTAGCCCAATGACGCTTAAGACCGGACGCACATCCACGCGGGAGGGCGGCGTGGCAGGAGCGATGTGCCAGGCAGGAGGGGTTAGGTTGGCGCCTGTGTGGTGTGATGGTGGTGGGGACGGGCCCGGCGTCATGTGAACATGACGTGTTTGATTTCAAATCCAAGCGTTCAAGACCCCCCAACTGAGCATGCCGCTTCCGCGGAGCCCCCATCCCGGCGGGGTGTGGCACCACGGTGCGCGACCCCCCCCCCCCCCCCACCTGGGAAGGTGGTGAGAGGTGGCCCCTCGCCCCGCGTCGAGCGAGACGGAGGCTGTTGTGTGAGTGATGGCCGGCTGGTGGCGGGGGCGTAGTAGACTACATGCCCCGTTTAATTGTGCAAGGAGCCGTCGCCCTCATAACAGCGTTACCAACCATTTAGCAAGACGTAAAGCTTGCTTCACACGTAGGGGTGAGCGCGCACTGAGACCGCGACCCCCCCGTGCAGGTCGGCGAGCGGTGGCTGTGAGGCCCCCGTGTGTTGTGTCGATTCGGACCGGCGGGGAGGGCCTCGGCCCGTCAAAAGCCTCCTGCTGCCAGGCGCCTGGTTTCTGCCCCCCAACTCCAACGCCCGGTTACCCCAACTTTCGCCAAGAGCTTCCCTACGCCTTTCGCCTCACGTACGCGGGTGTGGATGCGCGCGCTTGTGACGCGTAGGGAGGGGTATGTGTGGGGGGTGGGGTGAGATGGTGTCCGGGCGGGGGCAGTAATTGTGCAAGGAGCTGTCTTTTACACTCACAACGGCCCGTTCAACCAAATCATTCTCCGCACCACTGAACGTTACCCCTTTGCCACATCCAACGCGCGGGCACTCGTGCAGGCCTCAGGGAGACGACCACCTGGCCAGCGTGGGCGACCGCGCCCGGCGGTGGCGCTAAGCCCGGGTGCCTGTGGCTCCCCACGTGCCCCCCCCTGTGATGGTAGTGCGGGGGGGGCAGCAGTAATGTGTTACGGGCTGCTTTCTCCAATCACCAAGCCGTTTTAACACCCATTTACGCCCAATGAGCTAGGCCCTTTAGAAACATCCAAGGCGCGGGGTGGGTGGACCCACGGGAGCTCGATGTGACAGGTAGCGGAGGGGGCTGGTGTGGAGCCGTGTGGTGCCTGTGATGGTGGCGGGGGGCGGGAGTAACCAAAAACCCACATTGTGCAGCAGGTCTTTTTCAACACAAGCCCCGTTAACCCAACCATTCTAGCCTAATGACGCTTAAGCCTTAGGCACAAGAAGTTACGGGGTCCCCCCAACTCTCCCCTCCCCCACCCCTTGGGAGGGAGCGAGTGGAAAGGTTAGGGAGGGGTGGGGGGGTGTGGGGTGTGTGATCGTGATTAGTGGTGGGCGGGGGACCGTACTTGTGCAAGGAGCTGTTTTCTTCCAATCAAAGCCCCGTTAACCAACCATTTAAGCCCAATGAGCTAGCCTTTAGCACCCCATCCAAGCGAGGGGGGGGTGTCGTGGAGGAGCGCAATGTGACAGGTAGGGAGGGGTGGTGTGGGGTGTGTGGTGTGATGGTGGTGGGGGGGGGCAGTAATTGTGCAAGGAGCTGTCTTTCTTCCAATCACAAGCCCCGTTTAACCCAACCATTTAGCCCAATGACGCTTAAGCCTTTAGCACCCATCAAGGCGGGGGTGTGGGAGGGCGCGATCTGTGACATGGTAGGGAGGGGGTGCGGTGGGGTGTAATGCTGTGTGGTGTGGGGGGGGGCAGAATTGTCGCAAGGAGCTGTCTTTCTTCCAATCACAAGCCCCGTTTAACCCAACCATTTAGCCCAATGACGCTTAAGCCTTTAGCCTCACAAGAGGGGGTATCGTGAGAGGGTAGAGCAGTTCATGTGACAGGTAGGGAGGTGGTTGGGGGGATGTGTGCCTGTCGGATGGTGGTGGCCGGGGGGGCAGTAATTGTGCAAGGAGCTGTCTTTCTTCCAATCACACAGCCAGTTTTAACCCAACATTTAGGCCCAATGCGGTTAAAGCCATTTAGCACCATCAACGTAGGGGAGGTGGAGCTGGGAGCTATGTGACATGTGTAGGGAGGGTGGTGGTAGAGGGTGGTGCCGAAGTGGTTTTGGGTGGGTGTGTGTGGGGTTGTACGGTAGTGGTGGTGTGGTGTGGGGGGAGCACTATTGGTGTAAGGAGCCCCCTGTTTTTTATCAAAGGCGCCGTTTAACCCGATGACGCTGAAGCCTGGAGCACCATCAAAGTACGGGGTGTGGAGGGAGCGATGTGGCAGGTAGGGGTGGTGGGGTGCGGTGGTGTGGTGGTGTTTGGGTGGTGTGGGGTGGTCGGGTGTGGTGGGGTGCAGTGGGGGGTATGTGGGTTTGTGTGAATGGATGGGGTATGTGTTGGTTTTGGGTTGGGTTGGTTTGGGTTGGGTGTGATAGGTTGGGGTGTGTTGGGGTAGGTGGGTAGGTGGTGGTGTGGTGTGGGGGGAGTAGTATTGGTGTAAGGAGCCCCCCTGTTTTCAATCAAAGGCGCTGTTTAACCCAATGACCCTGAAGCCTGGAGCAACATCTTGGGGTAGGTGGGTAGGTGGTGGTGTAGTGTGGGGGGGAGCAGGAAAGCAGCAAGGAGATCTTTCATCCAATCACAAGCGCCATTTAACCCGATGACACTTAAGCCTGGAGCACCATCCAAGTACGGGGTGTGGAGGGAGCGATGTGACAGGTAGGGAGGGGTGGTGTGTGGTGGTGTGGGGTGGGGTGCGGTGGGGGTGCGGCGGGTATGTGGGTTTGTGTGAGTGGATGGGGTACGGGGTTGGTTTATGAGGTTGGTTTTGCATGGTTGGTTGGGTTGCGGTCTGGGTAGTGTGGTCGGTTGGGGTGGGGTGGGTTGGGGTATGTGGATTTGTGTGAGTGGATGGGGTATGGCTTGGTTTTGGGTGGGTTGGGTTGGTCTGTGTTGAGTTGGGGTAGGGTGTGGTAGTTTGGGGTGGGTGTGGTAGGTTGGGGGTATGTGGGTTTGTGTGTGTGTAGGGGGGGGGCAATGTGACAGGTAGGGGGTGGTGGGGTGGTGGTGTTTGGATGGTGTGTGTGTGTTGGGTTAGGTGGGTAGGTGGTGGTGTGCTGGTGTTGTTTGGTGTGCATGTGTGTGTGTGTGTGTGTGTGTGAACAATCACAAGCGCCTTTTAACCCCAATGGACTTCAATTACTGAGAGGAACAAGACGGATAGGAGACAATACAGAGCTACAAGACGAGACCAGACAAACAGGCAAGACTACAACCACAATGGGGCAATCAACACAACACCAATGACACTGCAATACAAGGCAACAGAATACAGAAAAAAGACCAGCACAGCAGAGCACAAAAAACAAGACAAAACAAGACCAGACACGACAATATCCAGACAATCCAAAGAGACAATACAGACTAAGACAGAGAAAAGACAAGAAAGTAGCAAGACAAGACAAGACAACACCAACACAAGACAAGACACGACAACACAAAACAAACACAACACAATCACAACTACAAACAACAAACACGAGACACGACAACACTAAGACCAGTGACAAGACAAGAGAAAACAAGACAAGACAAACACAACACAGACACAACAATAACGCAACGCAACGCAACGCAACAACAACAAGGACAACACAACACAACAACAACAAACACAAAGCAACACAACACAAACACAACACAAGCGCAAAACAAACACAACACAAAAAAAACAACACAACGGAACACAACAAAACACAACAAAACACAACATCAACAAAAAAATAAAAGAAACAAAACAAAAAAAACCAATAACGGGGGAAGCCAAAACAAACACAAACACACACAAAACAAAAAAACAACAAACAAAAAAAAACAAACCACAAAACAAAAAAACCCCCCCAAACAAAAAAAACCCCCCCCCACAACAACACAACACCACCACACACCCCGCAAGACCCCACCCAACCACCCCCACCAACAACCCCCCCCCCCCCCCCCACACCAAAAACCGTCTCCCAAACCCCACACCCACCCCAGAGTTGAGAGGGTAAATGGCTGGGTATGGGTTGATAAATTGGTGGGGAAAGGGGGTGTAGGGGGGGCGGAGGGGGGGGGGGTGGGGGGTGGAGCACGGAAAACCAACACAACACAACCCATAAGCCCCAGGGGGGCACACAGACACACACAGACACACAAAGGACACACTAAACACCTAGAGAGAGAAACCGACAGGACCAAACAGGGCAAGGGACCGGAAGGGAAGGACCGTCAGAGGGCGGCGGGGGGAAGACGGACGGGACGCAAAAGCAGTGGCAGCAGAGCAGAAGCAGCAGAGAGCAGAAGCCGGCAGCAGCGCACCAGCACCAGCACCAGAACCACAGGAAGCAGCACCAGCACCACCGGGGAGCAGCAACAGGCCCAGACGCAGACGCACGCAGACGAGACGCAGAAGCAGACGCTACGCAGTACGACGAGACGAGGAAGAACCCCCCCCGCCCCCCCCCCCCCCCCCCCACCGAGCAAGTCAGAAGCAGAACGCAGACCCAGTAGGCATACGCACGCCGACTGCCGAGCGACGAAACCCGAGCAGACCAGACGCAGACGCCACGCAGAGCAGGAGAGACGCAGCAGACGCAGACGCAGGCGCAGACGCCAGACGCAGACGCAATGAAGAAGACGCAGACCCCAGAGCAGACGCACTGTGACTGATACGCAGACGCACGCAGAACGCAACGCAGACGCAGACCCAGAGCATACGCACGCAGACGCGACGCCGACCAAACGCAGAAGCAGCGCACGCAGGACGCATACTCAGACGAAATCAGACTCATAACGCAGAGCGCATGACTCACGCATACGCAGACGCATCATACTCATACTCCACTAGACCCAGATCAGACTCAGCCAGACTAGACGCATACTCATACCCAACACACAACCACATGTTCAGGCACCCCAGTTCTACTCGGAGTGGGCTGATTTACTTACTCATATCATACACATCATCATCACCACATCCTTATCCTCCTCCTCATACTCAGACTCCCTACTCAGACTCACTTATCACTCATACTCATACTCATACTCGTACTCATACTCATACTCATACTCATACGCCGACTCATACTCAACTTATACTCATACTCATTACTCATACTCATCTAATACTCTTATCAGTACTCATACTGCACAAACACAGTTCAGGCAACCGAGTTCTACTTCGATGTGGGGGCCCAAGAGCCATGGGAATTGGCTGGCGACTCACGTCACTCAACTTAGTTGTGAGCTTCCCCATGGGAGGACTGTTGGTGTGTGGGTGTGTGGGTGGGTGTGTGTGGAGGTGAGTGTGTGTGGTGTGGTGGGGGGGGGGGGGGGGGGGGGGGGGGGGGGGGGGGTATGTGGCGTTGGAGTGAGCGTGTGTTGTGTGTTTCGTGTTCGTGTGTGTGTTTGGGTTTGTGCTTGTGTGTTTGGGGGGGGGGGGGGGTGGTGGTGGGGGGTATGTGGCGTTTGGTGTGGGGGTGGTGGTGGGGGGTGGGGGGGTATGTGTGTGCGTTTAGGTGTGTGGGTCGGGTTGGGTGGCGGAGGGATGAGTGTGTGGGTGGGGGGGGTGGTGTGGGTGGGGGGGGGGGGGGGGTGACCAGGAGCATGGACAATGGTGGTGACGTCCACTGCGAACTTACGTGGACTGCTGCACACAAGCAAAGGCATAAAAACACACTTAACACAATACACAAGTAACACAAACAAAACACAAACCACACACAGGCACACGGCCACCACATACACAGACACAAAAAAAAGTAGAGGAACAGATAAACACACACATACATGCCGACCCCCCCCCCAAACAAACACACCACTCACTAACACAACAACAAACACACACACACGTCACGCACACACGCGACACAAACACACACACTACGCACACCACCCACACCAACACACACACGCGACACACACAAACCAAACACACACCACACAAACCACCAAACAACACTCTCTCGCGGCACACACACACACACACCACACACACACACACACAACACCCAACAGCACACAACACACTAACACCACACACACACACAAACACACACAAACAAACACACACACGACACACACACACACACACACGTCACAAAAAACCCACCACACTCATAACGCGGCACACCACACAAACACACACAACACAAACACACACACACACGCACAAAACACACACACACAAGAAAAACAAACAAAAAAAAAGAAACAGGGATCAAACACACGGACATACCACACGCAGGTGGAGGGAGAACGGCACCCACAAAAACAAAAAAAAAAAATAAAAAACAAAAAAAACCAGCGACGTAGCAACAAAAAAAACAAACACAAAAAAACCCCCCCCCATACACACACCCCCACCACAAAGACTCACACTCAACAAATAACGATGAACACACACAAACACACAATGCACACAAACACTGCAGGTGCTGAGTCAGTGGAATACAAGGTCAGATTCTCGTATCTTGCCGAGACCCCCCCCCCCCCCCCTGCACACACCAACACACCAATCAAACTCACACCACACACACAAACCACCTCACACACAAACACACACAACACACACCACACTCACACACACATACACACTGCAGGTGCTAGTTCAGTGGAGCCAACGGTCAAGCTCTTCGTTATTTGCGAGACCCCCACCCCCACCTCCCCCCCCTGCACACACACACAACATGTCCACTCACTACACACACACACCACACCTCACAACTACACATACACACACTCACCCACACACACACATAAAACTGCAGGTGTGAGTCATGGAATCCAAGGCCAAGATCAACGTTCTTTTGCAAGACCCCCCCCCTCCCCCCCCTGACACCACACACTCAACACGCACAACACACACACACACTCACACACACACACACGACACAACAAACACACACACATTGCGACACACACACAAACACACACACACCCACACACCCACACCACCCAACACACCACACACACCACACACACACTCAACCACACAAAAACACTGCAGGTGGCTAAGTCAGTGGAATCCCAGGTCAAGTCATCGTTATTTTGCGAGAACCCCCCTCCCACCTGAACACACCCACAAATAACCACTCACTAACACACCACACACACACACACCACACACACACACACACACACACACACACGCACTCACAATTCACACAAACACTCACACAAAACACAACACCACTCACCAGCGCACCACACACATAAACATCTGCAGGGCTAAGTCAGTGGAATCCCAGTCAAGATCCTTGTTATCTGCGAGGGACCCCCCCTCCCCCCCCTGCAACACACACAACACATACCCAATCACAAACACACATCAAAACACACCACCACTCCACACTCTTAACCACACACCACACACTCACCACACACACACACACACACACCACACCACTCACCCACACACACACACACACTCACATCACACACACACACAAACTCACACTCCCACACCCACATAAACACTGCAGTATCAGTCAGTGAATCCCAGGTCAAGATCCTCGTATCTTGCCGAGGCCCCCCTCTCCCCCCCCTGCCCACACACACACATTACCACGCACTAACACAACAACACCCACCAATCACACTCACACATACACACACTCACACTCACACACACATAAACACTGCAGGTGCTGAGTCAGTGGAATCCCAAGGCCAAGATCATCGTTATTTTGCAAGACCCCCCCCTCCCCCCCCTGCACACACACTCACACACACACACACACACACTACACACCACAACACACACCCACACACACACACAACACACACACACACACACTCACACTCACACACACATAAACACTGCAGGTGCTAAGTCAGTGGAATCCCAAGGTCAAGATCCTCGTTATCTTGCGAGACCCCCCCCCCCCCCCCCTGCACACACACACACACATACCCACTCACTAACACACACACACACACACACACTCACACTCACACTCACACACACACACACTCACACTCACACACACATAAACACTGCAGGTGCTAAGTCAGTGGAACCCCAAGGCCAAGATCATCGTTATTTTGCGAGACCCAATAGAGAGAGCTTTCTCAAGATACATGGAACAAATCAACTGGCCCTTTCAGGCGCCCGCCTTCGTTACTGAGGTATGTACCTAGATTGTTTTTTTATATATATTAGATTAGCCATACATAAAAGCAACGATAATTCAATTAGACAGAGCTTCCTCAAGGTACTTGGAACAAATCAACTGGCCCTTTCAGGCGCCCGCCTTCGTTACTGAGGTATGTAACTAGATTTGAGTCAACATATTTAATTTAATGTAGATTCGAATCAATATAATATATTAAATTTAAAGTTTATTATAGTGACGTGAAGCTCAGTTGAATATACAGGGATTTTTGTCACAGGTTGTCACAGGTTTTCACAGGTTGTCACAGGTTGTCACAGGTTGTCACAGGTTGTCACAGGTTGTCACAGGTTGTCACAGGTTGTCACAGGTTGTCACAGGTTTTTGTCAAAGTAAATTATACAGGGATTTTTCAAGATACATGGAACAGCTTAACTGGCCCTTTCAGACGCCCGGCTTCGTTACCGAGGTAATTACATAGATACGATTAAATATGAATTACAGTTTCTTCTAGTGACGTGAAGCCAAGTAAATTATACAGGGATTTATCGAGATGCATGGAATAGCTTGACTGGCCCTTTCAGACGCCCGGCTTTGTTACCGAGGTAATTACATAGATACGATTAAATATGAATTACAGTTTCTTCTAGTGACGTGAAGCCAAGTAAATTATACAGGGATTTATCGAGATGCATGGAATAGCTTGACTGGCCCTTTCAGACGCCCGGCTTTGTTACCGAGGTAATTACATAGATACGATTAAATATGAATTGCAGTTTCTTCTACTGACGTGAAGCAAAGTAAATTATACAGGGATTTGTCAAGATACATGGAATAGCTTGACTGGCCCTTTCAGACGCCCGGCTTCGTTACCGAGGTAATTACATAGATACGATTAAATATGAATTACAGTTTCTTCTAGTGACGTGAAGCAAAGTAAATTATACAGGGATTTATCGAGATGCATGGAAATAGCTGATGCTGGCCCTTTCAGACGCCCCCGGCTTCGTTACCGAGGTAATTACATAGATACGATTAAATATGAATTGCAGTTTCTTCTACTGACGTGAAGCAAAGTAAATTATACAGGGATTTATCAAGATATATGGAATAGCTTGACTGGCCCTTTCAGACGCCCGGCTTCGTTACCGAGGTAATTACATAGATACGATTAAATATGAATTACAGTTTCTTCTAGTGACGTGAAGCAAAGTAAATTATACAGGGTTTATCGAGATGCATGGAATAGCTTGACTGGCCCTTTCAGACGCCCGGCTTCGTTACTGAGGTATGTACCTAGATTGTTGTTTTTATTTATATTAGATTAGCCATACATTAAAGTGTCTTATACATAAAAGCAACGATAATTCAATTAGACAGAGCTTCCTCAAGATACATGGATCAAATCAACTGGCCCTTTCAGACGCCCGGTTTTGTCACTGAGGTAATGATGTAGATTATATTAAATATATTTAATTTAATATATGAGACACATTCGAATCAATATATTAAATGTAAAGTTACTTGTAGAGATGGAAGCTAAGTAAATTATGCAGGGATTTATCAAGACACATGGAGCAAATTAACTGGCCCTTTCAGACGCCCGGTTTTGTTACTGAGGTGTGTACCTAGATTCGATTCAATGTTTTTAATTTAATATAGATTCGAACAGATTCCAATCAATATATTAAATTTACAGTTTCTTATAGAGATGGAAGCTACAGAAATTATGCAATACAATAATTTATTGGATTTTCTCAATGTGGGGTGTTGGTCTGGCTGATAATAACGTGGTGATCTTGGTCGGTTCATTCGGACCATGATCAGGCTTCCTTCGCACTTCTTTGCAAGGTATCTCTTAAGGTGTTTTTTAAGATACTTGGAACTCATTAATTTTCAGACGTTTCGTTACCGAGGTAACTGCGTAGATCCGATTAAATGTGAATTAAAGTTTCTTATAGTGATGTGAAGCTGAGTAAAATAGGATTTCTCAAGATACTTGGGACTCATTAACTGGCCACTTTCAGACGTCCGGCTTCGTTACCGAGGTAACTGCGTAGATCCGATTAAATATGAATTAAAGTTTCTTATAGAGACGTGAAGCTAAGTAAATTAAACAGGGACATCTCAAGACACATGGAAGCTAAGTAAATTAAACGTCTCAAGACACATGGAACAGATTAAATGGCCCTTTCAGATGCCCTAAATAACCTAGATTCGATTATGCTGTATTACTTAAAGGATATTATATGACGCTATTTATGTTCTATTGTTTTAATTAGATCTTACCAGATGAGGCGTAGATTAAATTGTCTTCTACATTAAAGCAATGACAACTAAAGTGTACAGGGCTTTCTCAAAGTACATGACGCAGCTCAGCTGGCCCTTTCATACACCTAGCTTCATTACCGAGGTAATTACAAAGATTCGATTAAATATGAATTTAAGTTTCTTATACTGACGTGAAGCTAATAGAAGTAGGGTATAGGGATTTCTCAAAGGTTGGGTGGGTGGTGGTGGTGGTGGTGGTGGTGGTGGTGGGTAATGGTGTAGGTAATGGCAGGTGCCGTGGGGCTGGCACCCTTTCAATGATGACCAGGTGAGGGGGGGGGATGCTGGTGGTGGTGGTGGTGGTGGGGGGGGGGGGGAGGGGAGAGAATATAATGACGTGAAGCTAATAGAATTGGAGTATAGGGATTTCTCAAAGTACATGGCGCAGATCAAATGGCCCTTTCAGGCACCCTGCTTTTTTACGGAGGAAGGTGCCTATAAGATATAATATGTGATATGCTGGTACCAGTTGAATTGTCTTAGAAATGAAGTTTATGTAAGCCAAAGTGGAGAGACCTTTCTCAAGGTACATGGCGCAGCTCAACTGGCCCTTTCAGGCACCCCGCTTTTTTACGGAGGAAGGTGCCTGTAAGACATAATATGTGCTATGCTGGTACTAGTTGAAATGTCTTAGAAGTGAAGTTTATGTAAGCCAAAGTAAGGGATCTTTCTCAAGGTTCATGGCGCAGCTCAACTGGCCCTTTCAGACGCCTGGCTAGTCACTCTGTCTCAGTCTCTGTCTGCGGGAGGTGCGTATAAAATGTAATATGCAGGTACCAGTTGAATTGTCTTAGAAATGAAGTGTATAGCACTTCAGGGGATGGACTGGACAATCCTTTCGTGCTTCGTCCATAATCGTCGAGAAATTGTCGAGAATTCTCGGATTTCCTGGCCATAATTCTCGATTTCAAGTACGAAGGACGAAATACGAGTTGTCACGGAAACGTTTTGTCCAGTTCATCCTCTGAATTGCTTGAAGTAAGCCAAAGTAAAGAGATCTTTCTCACATTACATGGCGCAGCTCAACTGGCCCCTTCAGATGCCTGGCTTCGTTCTGAGTTAGTAATGATAACGCCTGCTGGGGCGTGGTGTTAAGGGAGCCCATCGTACGCGGGTGGGGAGCGGTCTGCTACCTCAACTGGACAAGCTACCATCGCGGTTGACGATGACCTGCAACGCCAAGAGCGACCGAAGGGGGAGGCGAAACCCCGACTCTTCATTCTTAGGCGATCTGGTCTACCACTAGACCATTGTAAATCACTGAAAGCTTCGTTCTGAGTTAATTATGTACATCCATTATGTACATCCATTATGTACATCCATTATGTACATCCATTATGTACATCCATTATGTACATCCATTATGTACATCCATTATGTTTCTTGTAGTGACGGTTAGCCAAGTAAAATAAGGTAATGGGATATCTCACATTACATGGTGCAGCTCAACTGGCCCTTTCAGACGCCTGGCTAGTCACTCTGTCTCTGTCTGCGGGAGGCGCGTATAAAATGTAATATGCAGGTACCAGTTGAATTGTCTTTGAAATGAAGTTCAAGTAATCCAAAGTAAGGGATCTTTCTCAAGGTACATGGCGCAGCTCAAATGGCCCTTTCAGACACCCGGCTTCGTTACCCAGCTATATACCTGGATTCAATTATATTGTATCATATCAGGTTATAGTATAGTGTGGTATAGTATAGTTTAATATAGTATAGTGCAGTATATTATATGACGTTTTTATATGTTTATATGCATATGTTTTACGTTTAAACTTCTTACACAAATATAAATATATGTAAGCTTCCCAACAGCTTCCCAACCCTATTTATGGTATAGATTATGGTTGGTATATTTATATAGTATATTTATTAGTATATTTATAGTATATTATGGCCCTCCTCAAATGAGCAGACCCCACTTGTGGCCATATTTGGGCAGAGCCCCCCCCTTCTAGGAGGTGGGAGCCCCAGAGCCACCCGGTTGTCCGTTTGTCGTGTTCTCTGTTTATCTTGTTGACGTCTAGCCCCTCCCACACCCCCCAAATGTATAGACCACCCCACACAACCAACTCACCCCATACACCACACATACAATGGAACCTCGATACCACGACCGCAATATCCGCATTGACCTACCTTCTCCACTGCCCCCACCCCCACCAAAACATTACCCACACGCTCCCATGTGCACCTTACCTCAGCACGAAACCCTGGCCATAACTGGTCCCTTGCCTTGCCGTAAACCCTGGCTTTGGTCCGTTGCACTAGATTCCGGCTCCACCTCTAGGGGAGGGTGAGTGGGGGTAATATTTACATTCTACAGCACCGGTACTGTCCTCTCCAGTATTATAGAGAAAGGCAATGGGATTCTAAGCTTGGATGTTCGCTCTGATGGCCTGGGAGGTTGCTAACACCAGAATGCTTGTGTTTGTGTGCTCTCCATCCCTCTCATACTCATACTCATACTCATACCTATACTCATTCACACATACGTACTCTTCTGCAGTTTGTCAAGAACTTAACCGCTTTTGAGGCTTTTGCCGACGCAGAGGTCAGCAAGCTTGCTCCCCTCCCTCTCACTCACTCTCATACTCATCCTCATACTTATGCTCATACACACACTGATTCGTACTCTTCTGCAGTTTGTCAAGAACTTCACCGCTTTTGAGGCTTTTGCCAACGCAGAGGCCAGCTTGCTTCCCTCTCATACTCATACTCATACTCATACCTATACTCATTCACACATACGTACTCTTCTGCAGTTTGTCAAGAACTTCACCGCTTTTGAGGCTTTTGCCGACGCAGAGGACAGCAAGCTTGCTCCCCTCCCTCTCACTCACTCTCATACTCATCCTCATACTTATGCTCATACACACACTGATTCGTGCTCCCTTGCAGTTTGTCAAGAACTTCACCAGTTTTGAGGCTTTTGCCGACGCAGAGGTCAGCAAGCTTGAGGCGTGCTTGGACGAGCGGGAGGAATTGCCTGCTCCACACTGGGAGGGTAGCAATGTTACTGCGATGCGAGAGATGATGGAGATGCGGTGCATGTTGGGGAGCAACGTCATTGGGTGGTCAGTGTCCGGTGCGCCGGCCGGTTGGGCGTGGGGGTTGGGGGGTGTGTGTGGTAGGTGGCTGGTGGTTGTGTGTGTGTCTGTGTGGTGTGTTGTGTGGTGTGTGTGGGGGGGGGGGGGGGTCCCTGCCCTCCCTGGGCGGGTGTCGCCCTGTTCTGCTGGGCGGCCCTGGCGCTCGGTTGCTGCTGGGGCCCACACCACCTGTCACAACCCCACACTTTCCCCCCACGGGTCAGGCCCACCCCCTCAAACCACACAAACAAAACCAAAACCCCCCCGGTCCCGTAACCTCAACGACCCCAAACCGCGGCCCCGCAAACACCCCGTTGTGGCGTGGGGGTTGTGGTGTGTGGTAGTGCTGGTGTTGTGTGTGTGTGTGGGGGGGGGGGGGGGGGGGGCCACCCACCACCTCCCCACACCACGCCCACCAGACCAGACCAATCACTAAACCAACTCCTCCCTCCTCTCAGCATATTCTACATGTTCTTAAGTTCCCCAAGGACCACTTCCTGGTGCTTCACACTCGCAGCTTCCGCTAATCCCGTCCCACCAAACCGCATTCTCTCCCTTCGTGTCTTTCTTGCACGGCTTGGCTGGCCTTCTTCCCCCCCGGACCAACAACAAGATCCTGGGTGACCTGACCCTACAACACAGCCCTGCCAGGAATGAGCCACACACCCACCACCCCAACTGCCAACCACCACACCAAACCCTCCCACACAGCATTTAAGTCAAGCCCCCCTCGCACCAAACCCCGAAATCGAACCCCCCCACCACAACCCCCCCACAACCCCATTCCAAAACCCCAGAGAACTCCATCCTCTCAGTGTATTCTTCACCCCCCACGCGCGGTGCGCCTTTACTTCCCCCCAGGCCCCACACCCACTGGGCATTTACACATCGCAGCACAGTCCACTGCGAAGGAATCGAACTCAAACCCAATTTAGCCTAACCAAACCATCAAACCAATACAAACTCAAACCCAATTAGCCAACAAACCCCAACCCAAACCCAAACCAACAAAAACCCAAACCACCTCGCCAATTCAAACCAACCCAAACAAAACCAATCACATAGCACACCAAACAGAACCAAACCAAACCAAACCGAAAACAACCCAACCAAAACCACCAGCCAAGTACAAACCCAAACCACCTAGCCAATTGACAAACCAAACAACCTAGCCAAACCCAAACAAACCAAACCAAACCTAACCCTAGCCCATACAAAACCAAACCAAACCAAACCAAACCAAACCCCTAGCCAATACACAAACAAACAAACCAAACAAACCAAACACCTAGCCAAGTACAAACCCAAACCACTAGCCCAATACAAACCCACCCCCCAAACCACCTTAGTCCATCACAAACAAACCACCTAGCCAATACAAACCAAACCAAACCACCTAGCCAATACAAACCAAACCACCTAGCCAATACAAACCAAACCACCTAGCCAATACAAACCAAACCACCTAGCCAATACAAACCAAACCACCTAGCCAATACAAACCAAAACCACTAGCCAAAAACAAACCAAAACCACCTAGACAATAAAACCAAACCACCCTAGCCAACCAAACCAAAACCACCCTAGCCATACAACCAAACCACATAGCCCAATACAAACAAACCACAGCCCATACAAACAAACCAAAACCAAACCAAACAACCTAGCCAAGACAACCAAACCCACAGCCAATACAACCAAACACAACTAGCCAATAGACAAACCAAACCAACCTAACCAATACACATGCCAATACAACCTAACCACATAGCAATACCAAAGCCAAACCACCTAGCCAATACAACCAAACAACCCACCTAGCCATACCAACAAACCACCTAGCCAATACAAACCAAACCACTAGCGCTACAAACCAGACAATATCCTACCAGCAATACCAACCAAGACACCTAGCCAATACAAAGCCAACCCAAACCACCTAGCCAATACAAACCAAACCACCTAGCCAATACAAACCAAACCACCTAGCCAATACAAACCAAACCACCTAGCCAATACAAACCAAACCACCTAGCCAATACAAACCAAACCACCTAGCCAAACCAAACCAAACCACCTAGCCAATACAAACCAAACCACCTAGCCAATACAAACCAAACCACCTAGCCAATACAAACCAAACCAAACCACCTAGCCAATACAAACCAAACCAAACCAAACCAAACCAAGCCAAACCAAACCACACCAAGCACTAAAGCACTTACTTGTGCTTTACACATTGCAGCTTCAGCTCAATCCACTGGGAACGAATCAAACCAAAACAGAAGAAAACGAAACGAACTGAAACAGACAAAAACGAAACAAAGCAAATAGAAACAAAACCATTAACCATAAAGCAATTCCTCCCTCCTCTCAGTGTATTCTTGAAGCGCTGGCTGGCCTTCTTCCCCAAGAACCAGTTCCTGGTGCTTCACACATCGCAGCTTCAGCTCAATCCAGTCCAAACCAAACCAGAATTCCTCCCCCTTCTCAGTGTATTCTTGAAGCGCTGGCTGGCTTTCTTCCCCAAGGACCAGTTCCTGGTGCTTTACACATCGCAACTTGAGACGAACCCACTGGTTGTGATGCGCAAGGTGGAGGACTTTCTGGGAATATCGGTGCGTGTTTATTATATTTTATTATCTTTTTTTATTGTATATTGTATTATATTGTATTCTTTTTTCTATTATATCATAATACATTATATTATATTGTATTGTTTTATTTTTCTTTTATATTGTATTATATTATATTTTTTATATTTTATTAATTGAGACTAACCCACTGGGTGTGATGCGCAAGGTGGAGGATTTCCTGGGAATATCGGTGCGTGTTTATTATATTAGATTGGATCATATTGTATTATTTTATATTCTATTATATTCTATTCTTTTTTCTATTATATCCAGTTATATCATGTATATTTTCTATTACATCATAATCTATTATATTGTATTATATTTTTTATTTTATATTATATCAATTGAGACTAACCCATTGGGTGTGATGCGCAAATTGGAGGGCTTCCTGGGAATATCGGTGTGTGTTTATTATATTATATTGGATAATATTATATTCTATTAAATCAAATTATAGTACATTAGATTTCAGAGGGCTTAACGCGGATATCGGTGAGTGCAGCAAATGAAGTGGTTGTGTATATTACATAACATTATGTTATATTAAATTGTAAAACATTAGGTTATAGAGAACTTCCTGGGAATATCGGTGGGTGCAGAGAATGCAGTGGTTGTGTATATTACATAACATTATTGTATATTACATTGTAAAATATTAGGTTATAGAGAACTTCCTGGGAATATCGGTGGGTGCAGAGAATGCAGTGGTTGTGTATATTACATAACATTATTGTATATTACATTGTAAAACATTAGGTTATAGAGAACTTCCTGGGAATATCGGTGGGTGCAGAGAATGCAGTGGTTGTGTATATTACATAACATTATTGTACATTACATTGTAAAACATTAGGTTATAGAGAACTTCCTGGGAATATCGGTGGGTGCAGAGAATGAAATGCTTGTGTTATAAATAATAATATTATATATTATCATTATAATAATAATTATTATTATTATTATTATTATTATTATTATTATTATTACATGCCACCAGGCCCCCCCCTCCCCCCACCACCTCCCACTCACCCACCTCCCCCTTACCCACACACCTACCTCCCCCCTCACCCTACCAGGCCCACACCTACGACTCCGCCACCCTCCGCACGAAGTTCAACAACAAGGACCTCCACGGATGGGCGTCCATGGGTAACGCGTCCAAATCACCCACAACAGACCTCCCACCTCCCCTCCCCCCACCAGGCCCCACCTCCCCCACCCCCCCCCCCCCTCACCCCCCCTCACCCTCACCCCCCCCTCACCCTCATCCCCCTCACCCTCCCCCCTCACCCTACCAGGCCCACACCTACGACTCCGCCACCCTCCGCACGAAGTACAACAGCAAGGACCTCTACAGGTGGGCGTCCATGGGCAACGCATCCAAGTCACCCACAACCCACCTTGCCCCACCCCTCCTCCCACCACCCCCACAACACCCATCTCCCCCCTCCTCCCACCTGGCTCACACCTACGACTCCGCCACCCTCACCCTCACCCCCCCCTCCCCCTCACCCCTCCCCCTACCTGGCCCACACCTACGACTCCGCCACCCTCACCCTCACCCCTCCCCCTACCTGGCCCACACCTACGACTCCACCACCCTCACCCTCACCCCCCTCACCCTCATCCCCCTCACCATCACCCCTCACCCTACCAGGCCCACACCTACGACTCCGCCACCCTCCGCACGAAGTACAACAGCAAGGACCTCTACGGATGGGCGTCCATGGGCAACGCATCCAAGTCACCCACAACCCACCTTGCCCCACCCCTCCTCCCACCACCCCCACAACACCCATCTCCCCCCTCCTCCCACCAGGCTCACACCTACGACTCCGCCACCCGAACCCTCACCCCCCCTCCCCCTCACCCCTCCCCCTACCTGGCCCACACCTACGACTCCGCCACCCTCACCCTCACCCCTCCCCCTACCTGGCCCACACCTACGACTCCACCACCCTCACCCTCACCCCCCTCACCCTCATCCCCCTCACCATCACCCCTCCCCCTACCAGGCCCACACCTACGACTCCGCCACCCTCCGCACGAAGTACAACAGCAAGGACCTCTACGGATGGGCGTCCATGGGCAACGCATCCAAGTCACCCACAACCCACCTTGCCCCACCCCTCCTCCCACCACCCCCACAACACCCATCTCCCCCCCCCTCCTCCCACCAGGCTCACACCTACGACTCCGCCACCCGAACCCTCACCCCACCCCACCATCCCCCCTCCCCCTACCAGGCCCACACCTACGACTCCGCCACCCTCAGCACGAAGTTCAACAGCAAGGATCTGTACGGATGGGCGTCCATGGGCAACGCGTCCAAGTCACCTGCCGGCGCATCTTCCCTCCCAACGGGCCTCGTTCGCTACGGACCGCGCACAGAGCTGGAGAGTAGCTCCGGCAGGCCCCTCATCTATAAAAGCGCACTGGTGCCCAAGAGGGAGGATGAGCTGCGTGGGGCAGTGCCAAACACACGTCTGGTGCAATTCTTCCAGCCCTTCATGGCCGAATTTGAGGCGATGACACGAGCAGGGGTCATCACCCCCCCCGAGGCAGACTTCTTCAGACCATACGTATGATGAGGGGGCCTACTTTCTTCCCATCATAGGCAGAGATCGAAGCCTGAAATAGCCTGAAATAAATCAAATAGCCTGAAATAGCCTGAAATAAATAGCCTGAAATGGGGATGAGCTGAGTGGGGCAGTGCTCAACACACGTCTGGTGCAATTCTTCCAGCCCTTCATGGCCGAATTTGAGGCGATCACACGAGCAGGGCTCATCACCCCTCCCGAGGCCGACTTCTTCAGACCATACGTATGAGTACGCGGCCTGCTTTCTTCTAATCAGAGACAGCCTCTTTAGCGATTTACAATGAACTAGTGGTAGACCAGATTGCTAAAGAATGAAGAGTCGGGGGTTCGACTCTCCCTTCGGTCGCTCTTGGCGTTGCAGGTCGTCGTCAACCTCGATGGTAGCTTGTCCAGTTGAGGTAGGAGACCGCTCCCCACCCGCGTACGACGGGCTCCCTTAACACCACGCCCCACCAGGCATTATCATTACCTTTATCATTATCTAATCAGAGACAGAGGCAGAGGGTGAGCTGTTTAGGGCTGTTCCCCGCAGAAACACACACGGCTGGTGCGTTTCTTCCAGCCCTTCAGGTCCGAACTTGAAACGATGATACTTGCAGCGCTCATCACACCTCCCTAGCCCAACTTCTTCAAGCCATACGCACCATGATGACGCGGCCTGCTTTCTTATAATCAGAGGTAGAGGCAGAGGGTGAAGTGCGAACGGCTGTTCAACGAAGTGACCAACACACGTCTGGTGTGTTTCTTCCAGCCCTTCAGGGCCGAATTTGAAACGATGACCTCCCTAGCCCGACTTCTTTAAGCCATACGCACCATGATGCTCAGTTGGGACCAGAGACAGAGGCAGAGGCTGAGGGTGAGCTGCTCAGGTCTGTTCCCCGCAGTGCCCAACACACACGGCTGGTGCCCAAGAGGGGAGATGAGCTGCGTGGGGCAGTACCCAACACACGACTAGTGAGCATCATCCCTCCCAATCGGTCTCATTCGCTTCGGACCGCGCACAGAGCTAGAGAGTAGCTCCGGCATGCCGCTTGTCTTTAAGCGCTTGCAGGTGCCCAAGAGGGAGGATGAGCTGCGTGGGGCAGTGCCCAACACACGTCTTGGGCACTTCTTCCAGCCCTTCATGGCCGAATTTGAGTCAATGACACGTGCAGGGCTCTTTAGCTCTCTAGCTACCATGGCGGTTGATAGTTAACGCAGGCACTAAAGCAAATAGAGCTTGAGAGCAACCCCTCGTCTACAACCCTACAGCTACCTGCACCCTGTTCAGGTTGTCGTTCTTTGCATATAAGGGTGCATTCTGGGTGGGGCAGGTGCCGTAGGGGTGCAGAAATGGTGCCGAAGACAATCCAAATTTGCAGTGCTGCTGAGTTCCCACAGACCTTGAATGGAGCTTGAGTGCAGCCCCTCGTCTACAACCCTACGGCTACGTGCACCCTGTTCAGGTTGTCGTTCTTTGCTTATAAGGGTGCATTCTGGGTGGGGCAGGTGTCGTAGGGGTGCAGAAATAGTGCCGAAGACCATATAAAATTGCAGTGCTGCTGAGTTCCCACAGACCTCGAATGGAGCTTGAGAGTAGCCCCTCGTATACTTGAAATTGAACTTAGGTACATAGCTTCAGCCAGCGATTTGGCCCCTCGTCTACTACCCTGTGTGTGCTTATGTGATACCCACGGCTTGTATAATTTGAGTTTGAAGTGTTACATGTTTTTTCGGCTAACTCTGGGCTGCTCGCCGCCTTCCAATTCCAAGCCCTCCTGTGCGATACCCACGGGAACCAGGGAGCATGCACAGTGTTAGTGATGATAACGCCTGGTAGGGCGTGGTATTATGGGAGCTCCGTCTTACAGCGGTAGGGAATGAGCTGCTACTTTACCTGGACAAAGCTACAATTGCGGTTGACAGCGACAGAGAACATTAAAGCGCACATGTAGGGATTTGAACCCCGCACCTTCATCATTTCAACGAGCTTTACCATTTAGCCATTCGCCGAAGTAGAACTTGGTTACATAGCTAGAATAAATTACCAGGGTTTTGGTTTGCACGAACTCAGAGCCCCCGTCGTTTAAACGATTGTTTGGGGTTCAGTTGATCAGTGCTTTTTCTTTTTAAGCCCATCCTATACGGTTGGGCAAGTCCCCTGGGCCTATTTGTCTACCCCTCGCCTTCTCCGACCTCCCCTCCTGCCGTCCACTGCCCTCCTTTCCCACGCCTGCCACGGCCTGCCCTGGGATGTGCCCCCGCTCCCCTCGCCCCGTTTTCGCTCCCGTCAATATTTAGCCCTTGCCCTGCTCCGTCCGCAGTTCCGCACGCCGCTCTCCTCTTGCCGCAATGCATCTGCTCCTTGGGTTTCCTTTATCCAGCATTTTTTTCTCCTCCTCCCCCCCCCCCCCCCCCCCCCCCCACACACACACACACACAACTCCAGGTGGAACCACACTTACTCGAGCAGTCTGCGATGACCGCCCTGTTGTTCGTTGACCGCCTTTGTTCTTGGTTCTTGTCAGTCTTTGGGAATACCGAACTGACAACTTCGTCGACGGTAACCTTCTCAGCGATCGCGATGGCGATCTCGCCCCACAACGTTACCAGCGTATAGACAATGACAGACGGTCAAGACAAGACAGGGCAGGATAGTTCAGGGGTGGTGCAGGCGGATAAAAACCGGGTTCGTGCAAAGCGAGTGTGGCACCGGGCTTCTCCGCAGGTGCAACGCGGACTGCTGGTGGATAAGAAAACAACGGCCACGCAAAAGTCACACAAAGCTCCCATCCATCACACACAAATCACACAAAATCACACAAAAGCTTCCAGCCATCACACACAAATCACACAAAATCACACAAAAGCTTCCAGCCAAGAAGCTCCGAGGAAGATAAGAAGAACTCCCAACTGCTATACATCGGCTGTATATAAACCAGCAACACTGCATTCCCCGCAGAGCATATACATCGTCGCATACACGCACATTCTACTAACTTCTTCCTAAGCAATGATGGCGTCAAGTGCGTCCCTGCTGGTATGCTTCCTGGCTGCACTATTCAGCACACTGAGTGGAGCGGCTCATCTGGCACCCCTTGACGCGGCAGTCCTCAATTTCGCTCTGTGAGTTGCGGTGCTTCGGTGATTGCTGGCCCACAGACTGGGGTGATCGGAACCTCAATACATGAAATGTCTGGTTTCTATCGGTTTCAATCGCCTATCCGTTTATCCACCCACTCACTGACGACTTTCCTTGCCTCCCCCCTCCCCTACATCCAAATGTCTCGTCCTCTCCTATGCTGCTCCTACGCTGCTGACAGTAACCTGGAGTATCTGGTGAGTGACCATTTCTGATCTGCAACAACCACGAGTCTAGTAGATGTGCACGCCTTATCGGTATCACGCCGGGTTGGGGCGCGCTGGTGTGTTTTAGTTATAATATCGTTTGACGATGAGATAAGCAGCCATGAAGATGCAAACAGCATCAAGAAGGCTTTAGTGATGGGCACTTCTGATTGCAGAGAGTTATCTCCCTTCCGCTGACTTAGACCACCTTTCACTTCCCGCAGGAAGCAAATTTTTACTCCTGCGCAGCGTACGGCACATTCATCCCTGAGGCGCTTTGGATGGGAGGCGGGAACGAGAGTGGTGTGGCACCGATTGGTTGCCCCGCCGGGGCACCCCGCCTGTCCAAGAAGGCTCTTGCATACGCAATCGATATCTACGAGGATGAGCTGGCCCATGTCAAGTTTCTGAAGGCAGTCCTGGGTTCAGCCGCTGTCCCGCAGCCCCTCATGGACTTAGGCCCTGCGTTCGAAGCTGCTGGTAATGCTGCCGCTACAAATGCTCTGGGCGAAGACGTTACCCTCGACCCCGTCTTCAACCCCTACGCCAATGACCTGTTTTTCTACCACGGGGCCTTCATCTTTGAGGACGTCGGTGCCACTGCCTACGCGGTGAGTCTATTGCCACGCATGGATGCTGAGAGTGACTTGCATCACTGAGAGTGACTTGCATGGGTTATGGCGTGCGTGGCGGTTCGAAGTTTGAATGTATGTTGCAACGATGGACATTGCCGCTGCGGAAGACCCCTGTCCTGGACCCTGGAACCCCCGAGTTCAGCTCTGTCCCCTCACCCCTCTCTACTGTGTTATTTTACAGGGTGCTGCTGCTCTGATCGAGGACAAGGGCATCCTAACTGCAGCTGCACAGATCCTTGCGGTGGAGGGATATCACGCTGGCGCCATCCGCACTCTCCTTTACCAGAATCAGGGGAAGAAGGCATTTAACAGCCCCAAGCTGAAAGTAAGGGATGTGGTCCAGGCGATCTCTGACCTGCGTGACGCTGTGGATGGCCCTGCTGACATGGACTCGGGCGTTGTGGTGGCTACAGAATGCAAAAACGAGCGCGCTAGTAACATTGTGCCTACAGATGCCAACGGCCTTATCTACACCCGCACCACCGATCAGGTGAGATGAGCAGTTGATCAAATGTGCAGGCGGTGTACTTGGTACTGTACAGGGATTTGTGCGCAGTCTGAGGGTGGGAACCAGTATGCATGGTGTTGGCTCATACTTGTCAATGGTGGAGTATGAGAGAATGAATAAAGTCACTTAAAATTGCATGAAGAACAGAAGGGGCTTGTGCCCTGGCACTCTGCAGGTGCTCAAGGCCTTTTTATTAGTTTGGCACTACTGTAGAGTTAATGACTTTAAAATACGGCATATATTTTCCCACCCGCCGTCATCACGCCTGATAGACATATTCTCACCTACCTTATCACACCTGGTAGACATTTTCTCACCCACCTTCATCACACCTGGTAGACATATTCTCACCCACCTTCATCACACCTGGTAGACATATTCTCACCTACCTTATCACACATGGCAGACAATTTCTCGCTGACTTTATCACACCTGGTAGACATATTCTCACCCACCTTCATCACACCTGGTAGACATATTCTCACCTTATAATGTAATGATAATGCCTGGTGGGGAGTGGTGTTAAGGTAGCCTGTCGGGTGGGGACAACACTTCCCTCGGTTGAAGACAATATTCAACGCCAAGAGCGACCAAAGGGGCAGTCGAACCCCCGACTCTTTATCCTCAAGCGATCTGGTCTACCACTAAACCGTTGCATATCACTGAAAGGGGTTATGATTATATTCTCACCTACCTTATTACACATGGTGGACACTGTCTCACCCACCTTCACCACACCTGGTAGACATTTTCTCACCCACCTTTTCACACCTTTCAAACATATTCTCACCCACCTTATCACACATGGCAGACATTTTCTCACCTACCTCATCACACCTGGTGCAGGTCCTGGCAATTGTGTATCTTGGGGGTACGACAAGCGGAGGCTTCTTCCCGAATGGCTTGAATGGGGACATCAACTAAATCAAGATGTGATCACCTTGGGGATTTCGATCCCAGCTGAGCAGCGCTTTTGCTTTGGATGGGAGGTTAATAGGCCACCCTTCATGTGCTCTACGCTTCTCTCTTTGTTTGACTGGTGGATACTCTGTGCTTTGCAGGGGGGCCTGGTGCTTTGTGTCTTGTTTCGTTTGTGATGTGAGTGGCACTCGCATGCTTGTGATGATTAGACTATGGTTATTTGATATTGAATGGTGATAGAAAGGGGGGTGAATCGTGATTTGGGTATGAAATATGGATAAATATGGATGGATGCTGTGAGTTGCATGTGCAAAAGTACATGACTATGGTGGACAAGCAGTAAGTAAGCATGAACGGAACAAAGCGAATTGGAATTCGATAAGTTTTATGCAGATCTAAGTGTATTTGTAGATGTATTGATGAGGAACATGTAGGGCTGTCAAGCTTTGTGTGATACGATATTTTTTATATCGTGACATTTGATAAATCCTATTTGTATTGAGCGTTAGTGTAACATTGCCTAGAACCTCACTGTTATAAAATTGTCCAGCTTGCTCAGGCGATGAGCGGCCTTTGCTTAGTTTGTAACAGTATCTTTCCTTCCTGTTAGTGTAGTCCTGTGAAACAACTTACATTACGAAAGTTGGTAGTTCGATCCTTGTCAGGAGAACTTCAGCCTGGAATTTCCTTGTACTGGACCAGGAAATTCAGCCTATCGCCCTCCATCGCATGATACTGGGAGCCCTAAACTGGTAAATGTTTTTGTTACATTTCGTCGTTACATGTTCACAAAGAAGTCTGCCCAAGCTGAAAACCATGTAACGGCTCAAATCAGAAGTATACAACTTGGTAGGGCTCATAAGTCAGATTGGTGCCAGGGTACTAAGCGCGCGCGGCAGAGTGGTGCCACGCTGCCTTCTTGAGCCCCTCAGCGCGAAACGCGACGTTTTTTCAACGCCCTCTGGTCGCACCGCGCAGTTTTTGCGCTTTTTGCACACAAAAGCGCTGACCAATTAGAGGTTTGTGCGCTTTAAGCGCTGACCAATTTGGCAAGAAGTAGTACCCTGACTGGTACATGGATCCCACCTGACAAATCGCTGTCTGCAGACATGTAACCAAGTTCAAGGTCTTGTTACCTTTTAACATTCCTTAAATTCAAACCAGATTCAAGTCGACTCAAATGAGTTATTCTGGTCATAAGCACCAAGAACATTATTGGCTTGGCCATTTAACGCAGTAAAAAAAGGAAAACGTAGGACAGAAACATAGTGCAAGGCAATGTTCACTTCAAACTTTCTCAGTACTGCCCTGCACATGCATGCACGTCCCTCCGCAAACACCCATGCCTCATTGTCCCCTAAATAAATACATGCACGTGCCTCCACCCGAGTACACGGCTGCATGCCCCCCACATGCATGCACATCCCTCCACACACATGCATGCCAGTCCCTCCACAAACACCCATGCCTTATCATCCCCTGGGTATCACTCTTTGCCAAGGGTGAACACGAATTGAGCAGGGAGCTTGAAATCCAGAGTGAGAAGCATCAACATCAACCTCGCACTCTGGTGATGGACTTCTGGTAGGCCGGTACCCTCTGGAGGCACTAGGATCTGGCTGAGCTCAACGCGCGTTCCATCCTTCGCGGTGAAAGGCATGGGTATCCGAAGAGCAGGTGGAGCTTCAAACGGGATGATGCCGGATCCCTGTTCTGGTCTGCCGCGCGTGCTCTTTGACACATAAAAGCTGTTCAGAGTTTCCGCATCCAAGCAATCCAACAACCGCGCCGAAAAAAACAACGACATCGTGTGCTACAGCTTCAGTGTCTGCTGCCGCTCGGCTGAGGCAACACAGCCTGATGTGGCTACCATGGAGCGACGAAACCTGCCCCTGCTGCTACCAATCAAGCTTAGCCTCGATGGGGTTTTCTTCTAGAGTCTAGGAAAGGGTGTCAATTCTAATAGCATAGAAGGCAGCACCTTAGGAATAATGAAGTAAGCAATTAAACGCAAGCCACGTTCTCTTGTTACCTCGCGAGCGGGCACAACTGCCCAGATTTGGGCCGAGATTTGAAAATTGCTGCGAAAATTCAAACGCTAGGGAGATACGCGATCCTCCAGGGCGGGGTAGATTCGGTGAGGGGTCGTGGCGGCCCCCCTTACGTACAACGCTCCCGGACAAACGCAAACGCTCCCGTGAACTCCAGGTAGGTATAGGTGTCTCGTATCGTACCCATTTCAAATTGGGCCCGCCCCTGCGCCCTGCGCCTGCGACAAGCTCCCGTTTCGAATTCTGGCCTATAGTTTACCTACCACAAATATTCCAGCTTCCTTTACCGCATCCTCTGTCTCTGCTATCCGGCCAGGTCCTATTGTTCGCAACAACATCATCTTTCCCTCGGATCTTTATCAAGTCTCAACAGGTGCGGTGCATTCTGTAGATCTGTAGGCGTCTGTACGTTGCCAATCTCCCTCGACCTCTGCCTTACCGACGACCACCCACTGGAATTTCCGCCCTCCCGTGTACCAATGCTCTACCTCCACCTTTCGCAGCGCTCCGCTAGCTAGCTCCAAGGCGTCACTATACACCGTAGGTAAGCATGGGGCGGGTCAGATTTCGTAGCGTCACTATACACCTCTACATATGTTTAGCCCGAGCTGTAGGTTTTCCAGGCAACCCCTCGGGCGCTTATCCAAATCGCTACCAGCAGCCCGGCCTTGAAAAATACATAATCCCTGATCGCTACCATCAGACCCCTTTTGATCGCTACCACCAGACCCCGAAACACAATTATGATGGATACCTTCTGGCCCTTCTCGAGTTCAATTCCCCCTTTGGACCATTTTACCTCTTGTCCGTTATCCAAACTACCATGCCATTGGGTAGGCTGGGGGGTGGAGGGTTTGGTAGGCTGTAATGGTTTTGGTTTGGGGTTGGGTAGGCTGGGGGGGGTTGGGAAGGCTAGGCCGGTGGGAGCTGGCAAGGTTGGGCTGGTGAGGAGGGGAGTGGCGGGGGGGTGGGTAGGCTGGTGGGTGGTGGTGGGAGTTGGGTAGGCTAGGCTGGTGGGTGTGTGGGTGTGTGGCTAGACTAAGCTTGTGGAGGGGTGAGTGGTGGGGGTGTGTGTGTGGGGGGGGGGGCAGGCTAGGCTGGTTGGGGGGTGGCTAAGCTGGGCTGGTAGGTGAGGGGTGAGCGGCGGGGGGGAAAGGGTAGGTTGGGCTGGTGGGTGGTGGGGGAGGGGTGGGAACCCTAATACCTACCCATTTTTTTATAAATTTGTCGTACTTGCAGGAAGAGGACTAGGAAGTCTCGGGGCAAAGTGGCGTACCTGCAAGACAGCCTGTACAAGGCCATTGGTCGCCTCATTGGCCCAGAGTAAGACCCAAGGTAGGTCCATAACTTTTTGTTTCTACACCATGCTTTTTCTGCACTACAGGTTTGGCATACGTTAGATTCCCCTAGTTGTCAGACACCTGCTATCGATCCCGCGACACCTTTCATAAATTGGGATGGTGACTCTTAAAAGGAGCTCGCCCCTAGATCTGGATTCTTGCCTCAACGGGTTGGACTTCCTTTGATTCATCATATAATTATATTATCAGTGTAGCACGGAGTCAGGGGACCCGGTGGTAAAACGGTTGTATGGGATGCAGTGTTTTTTTGGCGGAGCCCCCTCTTCAAGGGGGCGGGAGCCCCCATGTGTACCCATTTGTCCGTTTGTCGGACCGAAAAATTGAAAACTGAAGCCTGACACATCATCCAACGGTTGCTTAACTAACTCGCTTCGGTCAGCTCCATCGCTGCCATCTTTCGTTCCGTTGCCAACACACTCCGCCAATTTTCCGCACCGCTTGCGACGCTGCATAGGACATGTCGTTATAGCCTCTCTTGTCATGGTTAAGCAAGTCCATGCAGCCTATTTGGTCTACCATGCACTATGACATTCTCACATCCTCGGTCTATGTAATTTGACGCGTGGGAGTGTATTTAACATGTGTACGTGACAAGGGGAGGGAAGTGACAAGTGGAAACCTTGTCGTGCTATCTATACATCACTTTTTACGGGCAATGCATCGCAAATTGAGCGACTCGGTGCGACCACAATGCCGCGCCTGGTCTACCTCGACCACCACCACCACACCGATACCACAGCAACCACTTCCACCACCACCAGGTAATCCCCTACACCTAATCTGACGGAACGCTCTTATGATGGGCCCATGACGAGAAGGAGATAGTGTGGAGCGAATGAGAATGGGGACATCTGTTTACTTTACATTAAGAAATAAACCCTGGACGGGAACGTATTCCACGCCATACTAGACAGAAACCGGAACCCCAAACCAGGAACCGAACTGACAGAGATATCCACAGAGACAGAGATATCCAATTGACACAGGTATGCCAGCTACACCCCACAGGCGACAGGACAAGGCAGAGAGATGCCGTTCTCTCTCACCTAAACCCTCATTAAAAACCTCGCATTTCGCGTGGGAGCTACCCCTGCACGCTCTACCACCTTCACCGCTCCTCACTCACTCACCCACTCTGCGCCACCATCACCACTTCGGCCACCAAAACCTACACACTTCTGCCACCAAAACCCTTACCACCATCACCACAACTTTGATCACCACAACTACCACTTGTAGCACCATCACCACCACAACCACGCTTCTACAACCACAACTTTTACCGTCCACCACCACCCCAATCACACTCAAACCACCACTCATACCAGCACTTCTACCAACACAACCGACACACCACCAGTTCTACCACCACCAACAATACTACTACCATACTTTTATCACCCCCACCACCAATTATACCACCACCAACAATACTACCACCATACTTTTATCACCCCCACTACCAATTATACCACCACCACTACCAACACAGCCACCTCTTCCACCACCTCACTTCTACTACCACTACTTCTACTACCACCACCACAAACACTTATGCCATCACCACCATAACTTCAACCACCCCTTCTGCCACCACCCCTTCTCCCACCACAACCTTAACCACCACAACCACCACTTATACTGTAACAACCACACTTATAGCACCACCACCACAACCTTAACCACCACAACCACCACTTATACTGTATCAACCACACTTATAGCACCACCACCACAACCTTAACCACCACAGCCACCACTTATACTGTAACAACCACACTTATAGCACCACCACCACAACCTTAACCACCACCACCTCCTCTACCGCCGCAACCAACACTGCCACCACCACCACGTATACCAACACCACACTATCACCACCAACTTTTATACCACTACCACAACGTATACCACCACCACCACCATCACCAGCTAATCCCCTTCACCTCACCTCACATTACAGACCTTTTATTTGCCCGTGGGAGCAACCCCTGCACCAGGGTACTACAAAGCGCGCACGGCAGCGCGATTTCGCGCACGCTTTTTTAGCCCCACTGCGCATTCCGCACAGTTTTTTTAACCCCCTGTGGGCGCAGTGCACAGTTTTTGCGCTTTCTGCACTCCAAAGCGCTGACCAATTTGACGCTGGTGCGCTTTAAGCGCTGACCAATAAGACAAATGTAGTACCCTGCACCTTCACCCCCCACCACCTCCACTCAACCACTCTGCTTATGATTCTTGATGTCAAATTTCCTTACCCGCTTCAGGTCTTGCTAGTTCCATGTCGGCTCTCCCTCATCTTCCAGAGGAAGTCGTGGCAGATGTGGTGTTGCGTGCCCTGCGGCTGGAAGCTCCGATATGCACTATATCAGCTGTCTGCAGGATCTGGCATTTTACAGTGGTGCGCCATCTTGCCGAAGTGTTGATCCTCGGAAACAATGGGGACATGGTCAGTGTCCTCCGTCGTGCCCTGGAGCATAACAGGTTGGGCATGGCTCATGATCTAGTTTCCAAGACTGGATCTTTGGACGAGTCTGAAGAAGCTCTGGTTTTGGTGGCCCGGAGTGGGCAAGCAGACTTGGTCAGCTGCCTGCTCCACACCCCACAGCATGCAGCCCATGCTGACTGCCGAGATGGGGAGGCACTTTGGGCAGCTGCAGAAGATGGCCATGTTGAGGTAGTGCGACTACTGCTGGATGCCCCAGAGCATGCTGCCCGTGCTGACTGCCATAATGGAAGGGCACTTGTGATAGCAGCACAGAATGGCCACGTTGAGGTAGCACGCCTACTGCTGGATGCACCACAGCATGCTCCCCGTGCTGACTGCCTAGATGGAGGGGCACTTGTGCTGGCAGCAGAGAATGGCCACGTTGAGGTTGTGCGCCTATTGCTGGATGCCCCACAGCATGCTGCCCATGCTGACTGCCTAGATGGATTGGCACTGGGGCATGCAGCAGGTAATGGCCATGTTGAGGTAGTGCGTCTACTACTAAATGCCCCACAGCATGCTGCCCATTCAGACTGCCGAGGTGGAGGGGCACTTGTAGCAGCAATAGGGGATGGCCACATCGAGGTAGTGCGCCTTCTGCTGGATGCCCTACAGCATGCGGCCCATGCTGACTGCCTAGATGGGGAGGCACTTGTGCTAGCAGCACAGAAAGGCCACACTAGGGTAGTGCGCCTACTGCTGGATGCACCACAACATGCTGCCCATGCTGACTGCCAAAATGGAAGGGCACTCGTGATAGCAGCAAAAAATGGCCACACTAAGGTAGTGCGCCTACTGCTGGATGCACCACAACATGCCGCCCATGCTGACTGCCAAAATGGAAGGGTACTCGTAATAACAGCACAGAATGGCCACGTTGAGGTAGCTCGTCTACTGCTGGATGCACCACAGCATGCTGCCCGTGCTGACTGCCAAGATAGTAGGGCACTTGTGCTAGCGGCAGAGAATGGCTACGTTGAGGTAGTGCATCTAATGCTGGATGTCCCACAGCATGCGGCACATGCTGGCTTCCAAGGTGGGAAAGCACTGAGGGGCGCAGCACATAATGGCCACGTTGAGGTAGTGCGTCTACTACTGGATGTCCCACAACATGCAGCCCACGCTAACTGCCAAGATGGAAGGGCACTTATACATGCAGCAAGAGAAGGCCACGTTGAGGTAGCGCGCCTACTGCTGGATGCCACACATCATGCAGCCCATGCTGACTGCCAAGATGGAAAGGCGCTGTGGATAGCAGAACAGAAGGGCCACATTGAGGTAGTGCGTCTACTGCTGGATGCCCATGATCATGCAGCCCATGCTGGCAACCAAGGTGGACATGCGTGTGTGCTATCCTAGTAGCAAAGAATGGCCACATTGAGGTAGTGCGTCTACTGCTGGATGCCCATGATCATGCAGCCCATGCTGGCAACCAAGGTGGACATGCGTGTGTGCTATCCTAGTAGCAAAGAATGGCCACATTGAGGTAGTGCGTCTACTACTGGATGCCCATGATCATGCAGCCCATGCTGGCAACCAAGGTGGACATGCGTGTGTGCTATCCTAGTAGCAGAGAATGGCCACATTGAGGTAGTGCGTCTACTGCCGGATGCCCATGATCATGCAGCCCATGCTGGCAACCAAGGTGGACATGTGTGTGTGCTATCCTAGTAGCAAAGAATGGCCACATTGAGGTAGCGCGGATGCTGTTGGATGCCCCGCAATTTAATATAAACGCTGCCCATGCTAACTACCGAGACGGACAAGCACTAGGGGTCACAACATCCAATGGCCACTGTGATTGAGGTATTGTGTATGTTGCAAAATGCCCTACATCAAGTTGCCCATGCAAAAAACTAGAAGACGATCGCTGAATGCAGGTAGTGCCTCGGTGGTGTGTGGTGTTGTGTTGGTGAATGACAGGTGGTGTGGGATGGAGGCTTTCGTTCAGCCTTCACCTTGTAGGTTCACACGACTCCCCAAAATCCGCTTCCATTTCCATGTGTGGTGTGCAGGGTGCTACTTCTTGCCAAATTGGTAAGCGCTTAAAGCGCTCAAACGTCAAATTGGTCAGCGCTTTTTAGTGCAAAAAAAACCAAAAACTGCATGCTGCACCCACAGGGAGTTGAAAAAACTGCGCGAAACGCGCCGAGGGGCTTAAAAAGGCAGCGCGGCACCGCGCTGCCGCGCGCACTTAGTAGTACCCTGGTGGTGTGTAGGTGTGTGTGTGTGCTCCCCCGCCTCCGCTTTCATTTCCACCCACCCATTCCCCCATACATTGACCCACTCCCCCGCCTCCATTTCCATTCCCACCCTCCCATCTGGCCCAGTAGCTAGCTTATGAAGCTGACATGAAGCTACCATGAGAAGCCCCATGAATAACTGTTGGGCTAGCTGGTATCTAGTATTGTGTGAGAGGGTGGCGCAGTTTTTTGCAACCCCCTGTGGGCGCAGCAAGCAATTTTTGCGCTTTTTGCACTAGAACGCGCAGTTTTTTTGTTTTCAAGTGCGCTAAAGCGCTGGCCAATTTGGCCATTTGAAGTACCCTGGTGCCTTGTGAAGCGTGGTATGACCTACATGGCTCTTATTGCTAGCCCTAGTTATTGTGTCGCTATTTGTGTGATCTGCTCTATTACCGCACATTATGTAACGTTGATCCTCGTGCCTCTCCCAAATCATATCAGTCTCTTACAATTGCTTTTCCTACCTTTATTTCAAGGATATGGAATTTTCGCTTATGTACTTCCCGAACATGGAATTCTCACCATTGTCTTCTGCATCTTCTACCAGCCATGTTGGTTTATGCTTAGGGCTGTCAAGCTTTGGATCATACGATATTTGTTATATCGTGTACCGTACGATATAAAACTTGCATCGTACGATGTTTCTGGGGTTATCATACGATATATCGTGTGTACCGGGATATATCGTGCTGGTGTAGAGTTTTATCGTGTGCTGATACGATGCATATCGTGCTAAGTGGCAAGCTGCCCAGACGATTGAAAAACAAGTAACAATTTGTATACGTAGCGTACTCTGTGAGTCGTACGTTATTGCTGAGCGGGCATTTTAGGGATACTTTGTGGCAGACAACTCCGTCCTGAGGCGGTCCCGAGCCTGCGACCTATCGTTGTCTTCCCAATGTCAGGAGAGCTATTCTTTTGGCCAAGTACTCTTAGATTGCAAAATTACAGCCCAGTGAGTTGTTCTGCCAAGAGATGAACTGCAGTACTGATGAACGTTGTGTTACCAAATTGCGAAAGATTGAAAAAAAAGTTCGGGCTCCACTGTGTCTGTAACAATTTCCTTATTTTTTGTTAGTGTGGTCCTGTGGTCAACGAAAACATCTTACAATTGGGAGGTCGGCGGTTCGATTCTCGTCTGGAGCACCTGAGTCTGGGCCAGGGAATTCAGTATATCGCCCTACATCGTATGATAATAGTCCACGATATTACTGTGTTTTCTATCTCCCTCAGTATTGGTTCATTTGACTTAATTTCAAGTGTATGGACGTGTAAACGGTATTTCCTGTTATATATATCCCCTTGGTCTTATCCTGATTTCCCCCAAAAAGGGTATAAAAATCGTCCGATATCGATATCGTACGATATATCACGATATATTGAAATATCGTGATCGTAATTGAAATATCGTACGGTATTGACATCCCTACTTATGCTCCATGGCTTGTCTGTGTTAGCCAATATCTAAGTGGAACCTTTCCTCATTAGTCAAACGCAGAGCATGGATGTTCATGCTTTTATGTCCAGCTTCGCCTCCCTTCTCCCCATTTTTCTTCTCTCGGTATCCATCCTATTGACACCACACGCCTCCTCATCTCCCTCCATATGCATGCCGTCTGGTACGCACACACCATCGTGTGTACCAGACGACGCATGGAATTTTCCAACCACTCTTACCACACTCCTTCCACCGCCACCGGCTGTCGTGGTGGGTACCGACACAATCAGGACCTGACGATTCGGTTCACCTGGAATCTGAATCGGTCGATGAACTTGCGATTCATTACATTTCAGACCCACTCGTGAAGGAATCATGAGAAGATAAGCATAGGCGGGAACCTTATAATGTAATTAACATTTGCGCATCAAGCGCTATGACAATGAGTGCAAATTGAGGTATTAGAGACGCAATCGACTTCTTGGAGCCTCGTTACGGGAACACGACGATTCGTGTATAGCCTCGGAAATTACGTGATTTTTTCGAGAAAGGTTACACTAATAAGTCGCGGAGCTGCTCTGACTGAAAAAACTGCTCAAAATATTGCTCGATTTGACGCGGAAAAAGTGACGATGAGCACTAAAACCTATTAGACTAGTAAGCACTAGTCTAGAACAAAAAACTGAAAAGGATGGGTGAAGTCTGCATAACAAGCAGATATCCCAAGCCGATGCCCCGTACCAGTCTCGAAGCGGTAACCTTGGAGGAAGTAGCAACACGCCCTGACCAACTGAACCAACAGGGCCAACTTCATGTATTAATGCGTTTATTCATGAGTTATTAATCAAAATATAGGATTTATTGATACTACATTGATTTTTGCAAGTTGGTGTGTGGCTTCTGGGCAGGGCAGGTCTACCAAGTGTGGTGGATTCTCTTGCCTCTGTCATGTGTGCTCGCTTTCTGAATCTTGCTAGGTTTGGTTTCTGGCCTCACTGTTATTCGGCTGGCCTCCCCCTTTCCTTCATGGGGTGTCTATGGTTCTCTTCCTTGACACTCCGGTCCTTTTCTGAAAGTTGGTTGTGTCGGGTTAACTTGTGCTTTCTTCCTTTGAGGGCATTATTGCTGCATATTTAGATGCTCATAGCGCATGCCCTTGGGTTGTATTTAGTTCTTTTAGATCGGCCTTCCTCTCTTGTGGTTGGTGGGCTTGGTGTTCTGGATTGCATACTTTTGCATCCCTCCCCTTTCCGATCTCCTTTACGCCTCTAGTTTGTTTCCTTTTTTTTTACTTGACCTAGTTTGTTTTTAGGTTCGAGGGGTTGCCGTATAAACCCTCGTGCTTCCGTGTTATAATATTGGATGGTCGGCAGGCTGCGCTGCTGTCTGTTAATGTGAGATTGTTACAACGGCATAGGCTCGATAGAGGAGAAGATGCAATTAAGCGCAACAGGCGCAATCATATAGAATAGAGATGTGTACTGCAGGGTACTGCAGTCACGTGCAGGCCACAGCTAGCCTGAGGCCTGGCGGCAGGCAACTCGGTACCAGGAGGGAAAGGTACCAGTGTGCATTATGCCGACTCAGAGACTGATATATAAATCAGTCAATAACATCCCCCCCAATTCAAGGTATTCTTGAGCTCAAGAATTCCTGGAATTAACTGAGGGGCATAAGAAAATTAAAATATTAAAACTAGGGAGACTTTGAGAATTTCTAGAAGCTGAAAGGGAGAAATCACTTCAGCAGGGGTCTTTGAAAGAAATGTTAGTCTTCAGGGGTAGCTGGCCAGGTAGGTGGCACTGCAGGTAGGCTGCAGGCTAAGTAGCAGAAAGACTGCTGAGAAGGTGCAAGGAAACTGCAGGTAAGCTGCAGGCTAGGGCAGATAGGCTGCTATGGGGAGCTGGGGAAGGAAAGTCCAGGCTTGGTGAAGGCTTGTGAAGATATCCTTGGCTACGAGAAGTTGCATGATTCGAGACTAGAGGATTTGTCATTTAAACATGATGTCTGGACTAGTCCCCCCATAATTTGGGTGAGCTACATTAGGTAGGCCCTAAATTAAAGCAAAGACATCAAAGAGAGACTAGAAAAAAAACTTAAATTCAGAAGGTGTGCTGCCTGTGGAAGTACATGGGGCAGTACAGTAGGCAGGTAATCCAAAAAAATTCTAGAGTGTTCAAGTCTATCCAAAAGATGAAGAGCTAACTGAATTAAGTGTCTGGCTTGCTGGGGAAGCCATCAAGGTCAAGCTGTTTGCAGACTTGTTCAAGGAACTGGTCAAATGACTTGGGGGCTAGGCTGGGGGGGGGGGTAAGAATGTTGATAAAGGCGAAGTCCATGGGGCTCCAGTCCATGCTGAGGTGGTTGACACATAGCACTTTGCCTCCAGGATATGCACAGCTCCTGGGGTCCATGATCATCTTAGGTCTGAATGAGAGGGTGTGAGCATGTGCATTGACCATGGCAGCTTGGAGACAAATGGCCCACTGTAAAGTGGGTCTGGCTGTGGTAGAAACAGTGGGGTAGGCTTGCACCATTTGCTGGAGTCTGTAGTTGTGCTTGATGATAGGACTGCAGGCATCAGATGGCTCCTTGTGCATTGACCTGTGTGGGAACTGTTCTCTTTCAGAAGCCAGCAGGGTAGGGAACTTGCTGGTGAATGCTGTGATGAGCTTGGACAGCGGAGGCCTGGGCTGGATGTTGAAAGCTGGTGAAGCAGGCCTGCTGTTCAGGTGGTGGAGGGTGCATCCAAAACGTGTGAGGCTAAGGCTGGAGTTGTTGGAAAGTGGATGTGGTTGACATTCTGATTAACTTCTCCCAGTGGTAGTCCAATGTCTGGTGACCTGTTGACCAGTATCCATTGGTCCCAGGTAGTGGCTGTGTCAAGATCAGATGGCTTGAGTGGCCCGTCCCCATCTATGGGGCCATCATATTCCTCATAGTTGGTTCTGATCTGGTCACTGAGGAGTTCCATCTCTGCTCTGGCTCTCTGTAGGCCCAGGTTGTCCAGCTGTTGTTGGAGATCTGGAGTGTTTTCAGGAGGGTCATCTACTCCTAGTCCAGGGTCATCTTGGGGCTTGTGTACTTCCGTCCGGATGGATGAGTTCTGGCATGTCATCACTGTCAGGATCATCAGAGGCTGCCAGGTTGTCTGCAGTGAAAGGGGAATGGGACTGGCAGATAGTGGGAGGATGGTCCTGGAGGTCTTGGTCTGCCTCCACATGAGTGGGTGGGTACTGCCCTGTCTCAGAATCAGTGTGGGGTGCAGATGGAGCAGAAGTAGAGGGGAGGTCCTGGTCTGCCTCCACATGAGTGGGTGGGTACTGCCCTATCTCAGAATCAGTGTGGGGTGCAGATGGAGTAGAAGTAGAGGGGAGGTCCTGGTCTGCCTCCACATGAGTGGGTGGGTACTGCCCTATCTCAGAATCAGTGTGGGTTGCAGATGGAGCAGAAGTAGAGGGGAGGTCCTGGTCTGCCTCCACATGAGTGGGTGGGTACTGCCCTATCTCAGAATCAGTGTGGGGTGCAGACGGTGCAGAGGTAGAGGGGGTATCCTGGCAGTCTTGATCAGCTCTACTGGGGGAGGTCTCATGAGTGGGTGGGTACTGCCCTGTCTCAGAGTCAGTGTGAGTTGATGGAGGCTTGGTAACCATCATGATGTAGACAATAGTAGAGTCCACAGGGATAGAGGGGTTTCTGGCAGGGACTGGTGAAGTTTGGGTAAGGTAGAGTCCATGTCTTTTGGGGCATGAGAGGAGCAGTTTAGTACCAGATGGTCTTGGGATGGAGAGTGTGGCTTGAGTCTTGGACAGGTTCACTTGGAGGTCTGGGCAGAGGCTGGTGGCTGCATGAATGCTAATGATGTTGGGCATGTTGCAGTCAGCAAGAAGCACATTGTTCAGGATAATCAGAGTCCTGCCATGACCCTTGATCTTGGCCTTCCCTATCTGCTTGCAGAGGATAGGTGGAGAGTCTTGATCTGCCAGCTGCAGCTTAATAGGCTGTTGAAGGTCCTGAATGTCATGCAGATGGGAGATGTTACTTGTTGCATGAGAGTGTGCTGCAGTATTTATGATCCATTCTGTCTGTAGTGCTGCCTGGAAAACTTCTCCATCTTTTACAGTGCATTCATCATCAGCACTTATTTGTCCAAAGAATGCTGTATCAGCCAGGGGGTCAGGTGGCAAGGCAAAAGAAACAGACTTGCCTCTGGTTGGTGTAGCAAAAGTCATGGGCTGGAGGTTGTCCTCATCCAGTGCCAGGGACAGGAGGTTGTGTTGTTCACCCTCACTGTCAGAGTTGGAGGTGAACTGATCACCATCAGCAACATGGGCATGGCGTCCCTTGCTTGGGTATCTTCTTAGACGCCTCCTGTCTGGACTGGTCTTCTTGGGTTCCTTCTTGTAGTCATGATCCTTGTCATTTCTGTTCTTAGGGGGTGACTTAGATCCATGGTCAGCGTCATCTGAGTCTGCTGGCCTGAAAGCCAGATCAGTGTCCTCACCGGTGCACTCTCTGGAGCTGTGGCCTATTCCCCCACAGTTCCAGCAGGTCATCGTCTTGTGGTTGATGGTCCTGTCTCTGAATGGGAGGTGCTTGCTGTTGAAAGGCTTCCTGGCCCTGTAGGCTGCAGCTGCCAGCTCAGCCTCTTCGGGAGATGGTGCAGAGTCAACTTGCTTCACTAAGCACCAGTTGAAGAGGGCACTTTGGAGCATGGGAAAGGTGGTTATAGCAGTAGGGTTGAACTGCTGATTGATGTAACCATCATATTCAGGGCGGGAGTTCAGTCCCTTGACAATGAGGTTCAGGATGGTGCTGGTAGAGACGATGTGGAGATTTGCTATCTTGGGAATCTGGGAGTACAGGTCAGCCGCCCTGGAGAGGTATGTCTGCAGGGATTCAGTAGGTGTCATACGTAATCCCATGATGGCAGTCAGGGTGGTATGCTCTAGCCTGCTGCCATCCTCAGAGTACAGGGCATCTAGAAACCTGAAGGCTCTAGTGGCCATATCTGTGTTGGCATGAATGGCCTGCTGGATCCCATCTGATACATGATCTATGATGACCTTGAAGGCCTTGTTATTCTTCCAGGTCGAGATCCTGTTGGGGACACCAATCCTAGGGGCAGCCGGAGCAGCCGGGTCAGCAGCCGCAACAGGAGGGTAACTAACATCATCAGCTGGGTAACCATCAGAGTCATTAGGCTCGCCAGCGACGACCGCTTGTTGGCGGTCGAAAGCAATGGCAATGGTATCCCTATCTGATTTGAGGGCAAGGAGGATATTCTGCCTGGCGCTGCGCCAGGTGTAGAGGTTATTACCGGTGAATATTCTGGGAGGTTGCATTGTGAGGTCTTCTGTGTAGGAGTCTTGGCGTTGTAGGTCGGAGTGTTGGGAGAGGGGGAGTTACGAGGGCGGGGCAGTGGAAGAGGGGATGGAGTGTGTGTGGGAATCGGCGATCCAAAGGGATCCAGCGGATTACCGGAGGGGTGAACGTTGCCAAGCGGCAATGTTCGACGACAGAAGCTTCTCTTAAGCTGGAGGCGTAGACAAATTGATCGTCTGAGATCAATACAGCACTGTGTGGGTCTCGGTGAGGGCGTCGTCCTATACTCACTTCATAGATTTCGGTGACTTGTGGTCGCTCTTGCTTGCTCCAGTCGTAGGACGCAGTGGCAGATCCAATAATTCTTGGTAGGAAGCGGCAGGCGGAGCAGCGGGAAGTAGGATCCGCACAGGGAGTCCAGGTGCTTAGTTAAAACTCGGGCCTTCGACAAGTCAGAGGGGAACTGAATCCGAACGCTGAGTTTATGTAACGAATCCTCTCTCTCTCTCTCTCTCTCTCTCTCTCTCTCTCTCTCTCTCTCTCTCTCTCTCTCTCTCTCTCTCTATTTTGTTTCCTCTTTTGGACGACCTAGTTTGTTTTTCAGTTTTGTAAGGGTACCTTCAAATCATCGTGCTTCCTGTTGTGAAATTTGATGGTCGGTAGGCTATGCTGCTGTCCTGTCTCGGCAGTGTTTTGCTGAGTTTATGTAACGAATCCTCTCTCTGCCTTTCCCCTCTTGACTGCCGTCTGCCTGGCCATGCCCTTTGGCCTCTTCTAGATATCTAGCTGGTTGCCTTTGGGCGGGCAACCAGGCCTTAGGGCTGTACTTGATATCTGGGAGTAGGGGCCCAATACCGGATGTGTGGCTGGAGTGATGTCCTATGGTTTTCGTGATGGCTGCTTTCGGACTTGGCCGGTGACGACGAGTCGACGACATCCTTCTGTGGACATTGCAGCAGGGTATTACTTCTTGCCAAATTGGTCAGCGCTTAAAGCGCACAAACGTCAAATTGGTCAGCGCTGTTTAGTGCAAAAAGCGCAAAAATTGCTCGCTGCGCCTATAGGGGGTTGAAAAAACAGCGCGGGACACGCAGAGGGGCTCAAAAAGGCAGCGCAGCACCGTAGTAGTACCCTGGTGTCGATGGCGTACGTGGTGGTGTTCCACAGCTGGCTGTCACCACCGCACGGTCAAATGGATGGTACTTCATAAATATGTGTGGGTACCGGCGTGAAGATACCAGCTCCTTCTCTCGAAATCACGAAATAGATGGAAACGGGTTCCGGGAAAACATGTTTCTAGAGCGCGGTGCGGATGCTTGAAATGATCTAGCTGAATGGATTATTGCCACAGGACGTTGGGAAGGCCATGCGCTTAACAGATAGCCAAACTGTTGCTTAGCGAGTTCAATCTAGGTCATGTCGTAGCGTCTACCATTGCCAACTCACCGAGGCCTCAAATCGAGGGGGCTGTTCAGAGCGTCCTCCCCTTCCAAATCAACGAATACAAGGTACAAGCTCTACTAATGCATGCCTAGCTAAACACTCCTGTGGCAATGATCCTTTTACCCAATCTAGCGTTCTAATAATCTAAACAGTTGCGCACTTGCGCATACGGCTCAGAATTTTCATCGACCTGGAAAATTCAGGGAGAAAAATCGGGTTTGGCTGAAACTGTGCCCCCACGCCGCCCCACGCCCCCATTTGACGCTGGGGACGGCTAGGGACAGCCAGCTTGGAAGTGTGACGCCGCGATCGGCCACGTGGTTGGTTGTACCGCCGTATCGCAGCGACCAGGCCCCCCTTTTTATGTCCTACCGACAGACAGGAAACAACTTGCTTCCCCTCGCAAATATGAAACGGAATTGACAAGCAGCTACCGCGCAACGCCACTTCTCTTCCCTTCGCGCATTCATTCCGATCCGCAGTTCCGATAGGCAGTTGGCGACCCTCCACGTTTCCCTTGAACAACTTTTAACCTAGCACGGTCCCTCTTTCAGTAATTCTAGGAGTCCCTGAAGCCTCGCCTCGCCTTTCTTCCTCCCCCTCCCTTCCTTCCTTTCTAGCCTCGCCTCTTGCTGCCTCTCCCTCTCTTCCTCCTCCCTCGTCTCCTCGCTCTCGACCTCGCTTCTGCCGACAGCCCACGCTACTCATGCTGCTTTAGCTCCCCTACCCTCGTCGGCCCAGCTGCATCTTTTCGACTGCTTCGCTGTACGCCGCAGCTGCTGGCTTCACCTCCAATCGAGGGGGGGTGAGCGTAGAGGGGGGCGTGCCGAGGGCCATTTTTCGTTTCTCAGGTTGGTGCCCCCCCACCCCCCCACCCACCCACCCCCACCCACCCCCACCCTGTTGGTCCCAATTTTCAATATGTTTCTCTATTGTAATCTGTGAGGTATGATGTATGATAAAAAAACTTGACCATTGGCTTGTAGCCATTCGCTTGACCATTCGTTTGTAGCCTCATAGCCACAGGACAGACTTACAAATAGATACATACAAAAAAGTACGCCTTATTACTCAGGAACAGAAATATGATATGATATGATATCATGTCATCATATGATGCCGTCAGTCTGACTAGGCTAAAGTTATCATTTCTATTCTAGATGACATGATGCAATTTGTATGCCATCATATAATATCATGTCATCATATGATATATCATATGATGCCGGCAGTCTGACGGGGCTAAAGTTACCATTTATATACAACATCATATAATGCAATTCGTAATATATCATACGATATCATACTCAGCTTTGGTCAACATCATATGATAAGCCAGTCCCTACTTATCTCACGACAGCCTTCCAGCCATGAATGGTGTGGAGTACATACACAATATACACCATGTAAGCTTTGTAATATTGTCATGCACTACATATACTTATATACCGTCATACAGATGGCCCAATGCATACCAACACTATATGGAGCAATGATTTAGAGCCTCTCATTCACAGGACAGCCTTCCAGCCATGAATGGTGTGGAGTACATATACAATGTACTATATGGCTTGTAATATGATCAAGTTCAATGCAGCGTCGCCTGCGACGCTAAAAAATGGCGGAGAGTGATCGCGAGGGAGCGACAGGTGGCAACGGAAGCGAGTTAGTTACGAGACCGTTGGCTGACGTGTCGGGCTTCATCACGGTCAGACGGATGGATGGACGGACAAATGGGTAACACTGGGGGCTCCCGCCCTCCAGAAGGGGGGGCTCCGCCCATAACATCTATTAATCTGCTGGGATACAGATTGTCCGAGGCATACCAACACTATATCGAGCGATGACTAATACCCTCTTAAACACAGGATATTCTTCCACCCATGAATGGTGTGAAGGGCATATCAAACCGTGAAATACCGTGAATTGCCGTTAAATATATGTAGGGACCGGCATATCATATGATGTTGACCAAAGGCGAGGATGCTATCATATGATGTCATACAAATTGCATCATATGATATTATATGTTGATGGTAACTTTGGCTTAGTCAGACTGCCAGCATCATACGATATCATATTGCCGTTCCCTAAATATATGTAATTTGCAGTATGTATAATATGCAATGTATCGTATACTATAAACAATATACAATAAATACATAAAATATATAGTACGCCTTATTACGATGTATAATAGATAATAAATAAATAAAATATATAGTACGCCTTATTACGATGTATAATAGACAATAAATAAATAAAATATATAGTACGCCTTATTACGATGTATAATAGACAATAAATAAATAAAATATATAGTACGCCTTATTACGATGTATAATAGACAATAAATAAATAAAATATATAGTACGCCTTATTACAATGTATAATATACAATGTATCATATACAATATATAATATACAATAGCGACATAAAATAAATAGTACGCCTTATTACGATGTATAATATACAATGTATCATATACAATATATAATATACAATAGAGACATAAAATAAATAGTACGCCTTATTACGATGTATAATATACAATGTATCATATACAATATATAATATACAATAGAGACATAAAATAAATAGTACGCCTTATTACGATGTATAATATACAATAAATAAATACAATAAATAGTACGCCCTATAACGGTGTATACTGTACAATGTATCATATACAATGTATAATATACAATAAATAAATACAATCAACAGTACGCCTTATTATGATGTATAATATACAATAAATAGTACGCCTTATTATGATGTATAATAGACAATAAATAAATACAATAAATAGTACGCCCTATAACGGTCAATACTATACAATGTATCATATACAATATATAATATACAATAAATAAATACAATAAATAGTACACCTTATTATGATGTATAATATACAATAAATAAATGCAATTAATAGTACGCCTTATTATGAGGCGTGATGTTGAGGGGGCCAGTCTGTTTGCTTGCACTAGGGCCAACCACCAATCATGCACAATATACAATATAAATATTAATATAATAGGATGACATTGCGGATATAATATGAAATACAAACTTAAAACGTATGCACCAATCCCTTGTAGCCCCCTCCGCAAGAAACAGCCTATCCCCAATGGATGATGTGGAGCACACACGTAAAAGACTATAAAAGACTATACACACGTAAAAGACTGTACAATATACAAAATATAATAAATAATGTACAATATATAATAGTGTATATAATATGCAAAACACACACGTAAAAGACTATGCAATATACAAAATATAATAAATAATGTACAATATATAATAGTGTATATAATATGCAAAACACACACGTAAAAGACTGTAAAAGACTATGCAATATACAAAATATAATAAATAATGTACAATATATAATAGTGTATATAATATGCAAAAGATACTTAACACATATGCACCAACTCCTTGTAGCCCCTTCCACAGGAAATAGCCTGCCTTCAGTTGATGATGCGGAGCACACACGCTGTATAAGACTAGAATATACAAAACATAATTAATAATTTACAATATATATACAAAATATAATAGTGTATATCAAATGCAATACACACTAAAAACGTATGCTCCAATTCTGTGTAGCCCCCTCCGCACGAGACATTCTTCCCCCAATGGATGATGTGGAGCACACACGCTATAAGAGCATTGTTTTTTATTTCAGATTTCTGTAGTCCAGGTTGAGTAGCTACTTTGGCTACTCAACCCTCATTTCAGGAAAGTTGCGGATCCATCGCATGGTGGAGCGCGATGCGAAGAGCCTGGGGGGTTCAGGGGGCAGTGCTTCTCGATATCGGGGTGTCGGGAAGGTGTAGCATTCGACGGAATGGCGACGGAATGGCAGCGTGTCGTCGAAAATAGAAACACTGTGGAGCACACAAGCTATAAGAGGCTGTATGATATATAATATGAAAACATGCTAATTAATTAATTAATTAATAAGTTGAGTACACGCTATAAAAGGCTGTATAATATTTAATATGAAAACATGCTAATTGAGTTATTAATTAATTAATTAATTAATTGAGCACACACGCTATAAAAGGCTGTATAATATATAATATGAAAACTTGCTAATTAATTAATGAATGAATTAATTTATTGAGCACACACGCTATAAAAGGCTGTATAATGTATCATATACAGTATATAATAAACAAGATGTAATATAAAAGGATAATATAATATGCAGTTTATAATATGCAGTACATAATGTACAGGATGTAATACGGTATAACTGTATAATATATAATATGTGGTATATAATAAACAGGATGTAATAAAACAGGATAATATAATATGCAGTATATAATATGCAGTATATAAGATGCAGTATATAAGATGCAGTATATAAGATGCATTATATAAGATGCAGGATATAATATAACTGGATAATATAATATGCAGTCTATAATATGCAGTATATAATATGCAGTATATAATATGCGGTATATAATAAACAGTATATAATATGAAGTATATAATAAACAGTATATTATATGAAGTATATGATATACAGGATTTAATACTAACATTATGTAATACTAACATTATGTAATACTAACATACTAACAACATCTGCACCAATTACATGTAGTATCCACCACACAGGATATCATGGATGACGACCACATCTGCACCAATGCATACTAACAACATCTCCACCAATGCATACTAAAAATATCTGCACCGATTTCTTGTAGCCTCCCCCATCCAGGATAACATGGATGATGATGAGTACAGTGTCGCGGCTCCTAGAGAGCTTAGCCCAAACTTTGAGGCCACGTCAAAATGGTTGAACTGCTTTGCGTGCTGCACCAAAGTGCTGAAGGTAATTTGTGTGTGTGTGTGTGTGTGAGAGAGGGGTGTGGGGGGTGGGTGGGGTAAATAAAAGCAAAGGTGTATGTGTGTGCGTGTGTGTGAGAGGGGGGTGGTGGTGTGTGTGTGGTGGTGGTGGTGGTGGGGGGTAGTGGGGGTTAGGGGCTAAGCTATGGGTCATGAACATTGTCGTGGCTCCTAGAGAGCTAAGCCGAACTTTGAGGCCACGTCAATATAGCTGAAGTGCTTGCGTGCGCACCAAAGTGCTGAAGGTAATTTATGTGTGCGGTGTGTGCGCGTGTGTGTGGGGTGTGGGGGGGTGTGGGGGGGTTGGGGGGGGGGGGGGGGGTAAATAAAAGCAAAGGGTATGTGTGGTGTGTGAGAGAGGGGGATGGTGTGGTGTGTGTTGGTGGTGGTGTGGTGGGGGGGGGGTAGTGGGGGTTAGGGGCTAAGCTATGGGTCATGAACATTGTCGTGGCTCCTAGAGAGCTAAGCCCGAACTTTGAGGCCACGTCAATATAGCTGAAGTGCTTTGCGTGCTGCACCAAAGTGCTGAAGGTAATTTATGTGCGTGTGTGCGCGTGGTGTGTGGGGTGGGTGGGGGTGGGGGGGTGTGGGGTTGGGGGGGGGGGGGGGGTAAATAAAAGCAGGAATGTATGTGTGTGTGTGAGAGAGGGGATGGTGTGTGTGTGTGGTGGTGGTGGTGGGGGGGGGTAGTGGGGTTAGGGGCTAAGCTATGGGTCATGAACATTGTCGTGGCTCCTAGAGAGCTAAGCCCGAACTTTGAGGCCACGTCAAAATGGCTGAAGTGCTTTGCGTGCTGCACCAAAGTGCTGAAGGTAATTTATGTGTGCGTGTGTGTGTGTGGGGTTGGGTGTGTGTGTGTGTGGGGTAAATACAGCAAAAAGGTGTGTGTGTGTGGGGGGATGGGGGGGGGGGGGGGGGGGGGGGGGGGGGGTAGGGGCTAAGCTATGGGTCATGAACATTGTCGGGGCTCCTAGAGAGCGTAGCCTGAACTTTGAGGCCACGTCAAAATGGTTGAACTGCTTTGCGTGCTGCACCAAACTGCTGAAGGTAATGTGCGTGTGTAGCCACCCGCCTACCCACCCACCACCACCATCAACACCACCACCACCACTACCCTCCACCACCCACACCAACTACCCCCCCACCCCCCCACCCCCTCCACCACCACCACCATCACCACCACCACCACACCACCACCACCACCCCACCACCTACCACACCAACTACCCCACACCCCCACCCCACCCCACCACCACACCACCACCCTCCTCCAGGCTAGGCCATGCATGATCCTATCGTCATGGGCCTTGTACTGCTTTCCTGGTACGCCGTTGTAATGGTGGCTTATGGCCCGCTCATGCTAGAGGACAGCTGGCTACGTGTATTTGGGGGCTCAGTGGTGTGCTTCGGATTCTCTGGCGTGGTGTTCATGATTATATGGTCCTACTTGGCTACAGTCAGCACAGACCCTGGGCAGGTGCCGTGTGGCTGGCACCCTTTCAATGTGACCAGGTGAGGGGGGTGGTTGGGTGGTGGGGGGGGGGGGGGGGGGAGGGAGGGGGGGGGTTGGGTAATGGTGGTGGTGGGGGGGAGGAAGGAGGGGGGGGGGGGGGGGGGGGGGGGGGGGGGGGGGGGGGGGGGGGGGGGGGTAATGGTGTGTAGGTAATGGCAGGTGCCGTGGGGCTGGCACCCTTTCAATGATGACCAGGTGAGGGGGGTGGTTGGGTGGTGGTGGTGGGGGGGGGGGGGGGGGGGGGGGGGGGGGGGGGGGGGGGGGGGGGGGGTAATGGTGTTGTAGGTAATGGCAGGTGCCGTGGGGCTGGCACCCTTCAATGATGACCAGGTGACGGGGGTGGTTGGGTGGTCGGTGGGGGGGGGGGGGGGGAGGGGGGGGGGGGGGGGAAGGGGGGGGGGGGGGGGAGGTAATGGTGTAGGTAATGGCAGGTGCCGTGGGCTGGCACCCTTTCAATGATTGACCAGGTGAGGGGGTGGTTTGGGTGGGGGGGTGGGGGGGGGGGGGGGAGGGGAGGGGGTGGTTGGGTAATGGTGTAGGTAATGGCAGGTTGCCGTGGGGGCTGGCACCCTTTCAATGATGACCAGTGACGGGGGGGGGGGTGGTGGTTGTGGGTGATCGTGGTGGTGGGGGGGGAGGGGGGGGGGGGGGGGGGGGGGGGAGGGGGGTGGTTGGGTAATGGGGTAGGTAACTGGCAGTGCCGTGGGGCTGGCACCCTTCAATGATGACAAGGTGACGGGGGGTTGGGTGGTCGTGGTGGGGGGGGGGGAGGGGGGGGGGGGGGGGGGAAGGGGGGGGGGGGGGTTTAATGGTTGTAGGTAATGGCAGGTGCCGTGGGGCTGGCGACCCTTTCAATGATGACCAGGTGAGGGGAGTGGTTGGGTGGTGGTGGGGGGGGGGGGGGGGGAGGGGAGGGGGGGGGGGGGGGTAATGGTGTAGTGGTAAAGGCAAGGTGCCGTGGGTGCACCCTTTCATGATGACAAGGTGAGGGGGTGGTGGGTGGTGTGGTGGGGGGGGGGGGGGGGGTGGTGGGTAATGGTGTAGGTAGTGGCAAGTGCCGTGGGGCTGGCACCCTTTTAATGATGACCAGGTGGTGGGGGGGGGGGGGGGGGTAAGGTGTAGTGTAGGTAATGGCGGTGCCGGGGGGCTGCACCCTGTCATGATGACCAGGTGAGGGGGGTGGTGGTTGGGTGGGTGGGGGGGGGAGGGGGGGGGGGGGGGGGTAATGTGTGTAGGTAATGGCAGGTGCCGTGGGGCTGGCCCCCTTCAATGATGACCAGGTGAGGGGGGTTGGTTGGGTGGTGGTGGTGGTGGTGGGGGGGAGGGGGAGGGGGGGGGGGGGGGGGGTTGGTTGTAGGTAAGCAGGTGCCGTGGGGCGGCACCCTTCATGATGACCGGTGAGGGGAGGTGGTTGGGTGGTGGGGGTGGGGGGGGGGGGAGGGAGTAGGGGGGGGGTCGGGGTAGGTAGGCTGTAGGTAAAGGCAGGTGCCGTGGGGCTGGCACCCTTTCAATGATGACCAGGGTGAGGGGGGGTAGTTGTTGGGTGGTGTTGGTGAGGGGGGGGGAGGGGGGTGGTGGGTAATGGGTTAGGTAGTGGCAGGTGACGGGGGCTGGCACCCTTTCAATGATGACCAGGTGGAGGGGGGGGGGGGGGGGGTAAGGAATGGTGTTAGGTAATGGGTGGTGTAGGTAATGGCAGGTACAGGTGCCGTGAGCTGGCACCCTGTCAATGATGACCAGGTGAGGGGGTGGTGGGTGGTGGTGGGGGGGGGGGAGGGGGGGGGGGGGGGTGGGTAATGGTGTAGGTAATGGCAGTGCCGTGGGCGGCTGGCACTTTCAATGATGACCAGGTGAGGGGGGGGGTGGTTGCGTGGTGGTGGTGGTTGGTGGGGAGGGGGGGGGTTGGGTAATGGTGTAGGGTAATGGCAGGTGCCGTGCGGGCTGGCAACCCATTCAATGAGACAGGTTGAGGGGGGGGGTGTGGTGTGGTGGTGGGGGGGGGGAGGGGGGGGGGGTAGGGGGGGGTAATGGGTGTAGGTAAAGGCAGGTGGCCGTGGTAGACGCTGGGCACCTTCAATGAATGACCCAGGTGAGGGGGGGAGTGGGTGGTGGTTGTGGTTGGTGGTGGCGGTGGGGGGGGGAGGGGGGGGTGGTTGAGGTAAATGGTGTGTAGAGTGGCAGGTGCTGTGGGGCTGGCCACCCTTCAATGATGCCAGGTGAGGGGGGGGGGGGGGTATGGGAATGTGTAGGTATGGTGTAGGTAATGGCAGGTGCCGTGGGGCTGGCACCACGTCAATGATGACCAGGTGCGGAGGGGGTGTGGTGGTTGTGGTGGGTGGGGGGGGAGGGGGGGGGGGTAATGGTGTAGGGTATGGCAGGTGCGTGGCGGCTGGCCCCTTTCAATGTGGTACAGGGAGGGGGGGGTTGGGTGGTCGGTGGGGGGGGGGGGGGGGGGGGGAGGGAGGGGGGGGGGGGGGGTTGGGGGGGTAATGGTGTAGGTAACAAGCGTCAGGTGCCGTGGTGGCTGGCAGCCTTCAATGCATGACCAGGTGAGGGGGGGTGGGTTGCGTCTGGGTGGGGGGGGGGGGGGGGGGGGGGAGAGGGGGTGGTTGGGTAGTACTGGTGTATTTTAGGGTGAGGGAGGTGCCGTGGGGGCTGGCACCCTTTCAATGAGGACAAGGTGAGGGAGGGGGGGGGGGGGGGTAATGAGTGTAGGTATGGCAGGTGCTGTGTGGGGCTGGCCCCCTGTCAATGAGACCAGGGTGAGGGGGGTTGGGTTGGTGGTAGGTGGGGGGGGAGGGGGGGGGGGGGCGGGGGGTTAGGTGTTGTGGTAGGTAATGGACAGGGCCGTTGGGCATGGCACCTTCAAATGATGACCAGGTGAGGGGGGTGGTGGGTGGGGGTGGGGGGGAGGGGTGGGGGGGGGTGGGTTAGGGGGGGGGTAATGGTGTATGTAGTAATGGCAGTGTGGCCGTGGGGCTGGCACCACTTTCACTGATGAGACCCGGTAGGGAGGTGGTTGGGGTGGGGGGGGGGGGTGAGGGTTGGGGTAGTGGTGTAGGTACTGGCAGGGCGCGTAGGGGCAGTACGACCACAACATGTCAATGCATGGACCAGGTGAGGGGTAGGGGGTGGTTGGGGTGGTGTGTGTTGTGGGGGGGGTGGAGTGGTAAGGTGGGGTCGTTGGTGGGTGTGTGTGGTGGGGGTGTTGTGGGGGGGGGGTGGGATGGGTAGAGGCGTGTGGGTGGTGTGGGAGGGGGTAGTGTGTAGTAGCAGTGATGGGATAGTGGGGGTGTGTGGGGTGGGATGGAAGGGAGGGGGGGGCATGGTGGGTTGGTGGTGTGCGTAAGTGTGTTGTGGAGGGAGTTGTATGGTGGTAATTGGGTGGTGGTGTGGTGGTGAGGCTGTGGTGGCTGCACCCTTTCAATGATTGACCAGGTGAGGGGGGGGGGGCTTAGGTGCGGGTGTGGGGTGGTGTAGCGTAATGTGGTAGTGGTGGGAGGGGGGTGGGGGGGGGGGGGGGGGGTGTGGTAAGAGGGGGGGGGGGGGTCGGTTGAGCAGTGATGGGATTGTCATGCGTGGTGTTCATGATTACATGGTCCTACTTGGCTACAGTGAGCACGGATCTTGGGCAGGTGCCGAGGGGTGAGTGTGGATGCTGGTGGTGCTGGTGGTGGGTGGTATGGGTGTGGGTGGTGCTGGTGGTGGGCAGGTAGTTATGGTGGTAGTGGTGGTAATGGTGGTCGTGGTGGTGTGTGTGTGGGGGGGAGGTAGTAGCAGTGGTGGTGGTGGTGGGGAGGGGGTAGTAGCAGTGATGGTGGGTGGTGGTGGGTGTTTGTTTATGTGTGGGGGAGGAGGGGTAGTAGTAGTAGTAGTAGTCGCAATGGTGGGTGTGGGGTTTTGGGGTAGTAGTAGGGAGTGGTGTGATGTCGATGCTTGGTGTTAATATTATATGGGTCCTACTTTGGCTCCAGTTGGTTGGTGTGGGTTTGTGGTTATGGTAGTATGTTGGGGTGGGTGGGAGGGATGCGTAGGTAAAGTAGCAGTGGTGGTGATTGTCATGCGTGGTGTTCATGATTATATGTCCGACTTGGCTGTCGAGTGGTGGTGGTGGTGGGCGGTGGGGTTGGTATGTGGGGTGGGGTGGGGTCTGTGAGGGGTAGTAGCCGTGGTGGGGTGATGTAATGCGTGTGTTCATTGATACTAGGTCCTATGGTACAGTGAGCATGGACCCTGGGCAGGTGCGTGGGGTGCACCCTTTCTGTGCATGACCAGGTGAGGGGTGTTGTGTGTGTGTGTGGATGTGGGTGATTGTGTGTGTGGGGGTGTGGGTGGGTGGGTGGTAGTGCATGGGAAGGTGGTAATGGTGGTGTGGTGGCGGGGCTGGTGGCACCCTTTCAATGCGGACCAGGTGAGGGTGTGGGTGGGTGGGGGGGTGGGTGGGTGGGGGACGGTAATGGTGTAGGTAATGGAGCAGGTGCTGCTGGCATCCTTTCTGTGATGACCAGGTGAGGTGGGTGCGTGGGGTTGGGGTTGGGGTGGTAGGGGGCCGTTTCTGTGATGATCAGGTGAGGGGTGTGTGTGTGTGGATGCTGGTGTGTGTGTGGGTCAGGGGGGTGGGGGTGGTGGGGGGGACCGTTTTTTCTGTGATGATCAGGTTGAGGGGGGGGGGGGGGGGGGCGTGATGCTGGTGGGGGGTGGTGGTGGGTGTGGGACCGTTATGATAAGGGAGGGGGGGGGGGGGGGAGATGTGGTGTGTGGTGGGGTTGGGGTTGGGGTGGGGGACCGTTGTGCTTTCGGTAGGGGGGGGGGGGGGGGGGGGGGGGAGGTGGTGGCTGGTGGGGACCCGTTCTTTCAGGTGAGGGGGGGGGGGGCGCGGTGGGGGGGGGGGGGGGGGGTGGGGGGGACGTCTGGAGCCGTGTAAAACAGCGGGCTTGGAGTTGGGCGGGCAACTACCAATGGACATAAGGAAGTGCTGTGCAACACATCCCGAATGATAAAATGTGGTCGGCCGTCCCATGAGCTGTGGGCAGCCTTAAAACGGTGGGAAAGCGGCGAGACCGACATCACATAATCACTGGCTTGTGCCCGATTCAGAGTTGGTGTGCTTCCATTTCAAACCCAATGGCTTAGTAAAACGCCAGGTGATAGCACTACACATGAAACTATAAAAGCGTGTGTGTCTTGTGCTACACGTAAGCTGTGCGCCTTGCCTAGCCTCATCATCATAACACAACTTGGACTCTAGAGGTCAAAAGCTGGCCATGTAGCACTAGACACTACACAATAAGCAATACAATAAAACTGTGTGTCTTGTGCAGCTAGCCAGGCTGGAGCTGTTGCGCCTTGCCTAGCCTCATCATCATAACACAACTTGGACTCTAGAGGTCAAAAGCTGGCCATGTAGCACTAGACACTACACAATAAGCAATACAATAAAGCTGTGTGTCTTGTGCAGAAATCAAGGATGGAGCTGTTGCGCCTTGCCTTGCTCCATCATCATAACAAACTTGGACTCTGGAATAGCCCACCAGGTCAAAAGGCTGGGCCATGCTGCACTGTAGGAAACTACACAATAAGCAATACAATAAAGCTGTGTGTCTTGTGCAGAAATCAAGGATGGAGCTGTTGCGCCTTGCCTTGCCTCATCATCATAACACAACTTGGACTCTAGAGGTCAAAAGCTGGCCATGTAGCACTAGACACTACACAATAAGCAATACAATAAAGCTGTGTGTCTTGTGCAGAAATCAAGGATGGAGCTGTTGCGCCTTGCCTTGCCTCATATCATCAACAACTGGACCTCTAGAGGTCAAAGCTGGCCATGTAGCACTAGACACTACACAATAAGCAATACAATAAAGCTGTGTGTCTTGTGCAGAGAGAATTAAGGATGGAGCTGTTGCGCCGCTGCCTTGCCTCCTCATATAACACAACTTGGACTCTAGCGGTCAAAGAGCGGCACTGTAGCATAGACACTACACAATAAGCAATACAATAAAGCTGTGTGTCTTGTGCAGAAATCAAGGATGGAGCTGTTGCGCCTTGCCTTGCCTCATCACTCATAACAACAATTGGATCTAGAGGTCAAAAGCTGGCCATGTAGCACTAGACACTACACAATAAGCAATACAATAAAGCGGTGTGTCTTGTGCAGAAATCAAGGATGGAGCTGTTGCGCCTTGCCTTGCCTCATCATCATAACACAACTTGGACTCTAGAGGTCAAAGCTGGCCATTGTAGCATAGACACTACCAATAAGCAATACATAAAGCTGTGTGTCTTGTGCGAAGAAATCAAGGATGGAGCGTTGCGCGCCTGCCTTGGCATCATATCATAAAACAACTTGGACTCTAGAGGTCAAAAAGCTGGCCAATGTAGCAATAGACACTACACCAAAGAAATACAATAAAGCTGTGTGTCTTGTGCAGAAACATCAGGATGGAGCTGTTGCGCCTTGCCTTGCCTCTCATCATACACAACTTGGACTCTAGAGGTCAAAGCTGGCCATGTAGCACTAGACACTACACAAAAGCAAAAATAAGCTGTGTGTCTGTGCAGAAATCAAGGATGGAGCTGTTGCGCCTTGCTTGCCTCATCTCATAACACAACTGGACTCTAGAGGTCAAAAAGCTGGCCATGTAGCACTAGACACTACACAATAAGCAATACAATTAAAGCTGTGGTCTTGTGCGAGAATCAAGGATGGAGCTGTTGCGCCTTGCATGCCTCATCATCATAACACAACTGGACTCTAGGAGGTCAAAAAGTGGCCATGTAGCACTAGACACTAACAATAAGCAATACAATACAAGCTGGGTGTCTTGTGCAGAAATCAGGATGGAGCTTGTTCGCCTTGCCTTGCCTCATCATATAACACAACTTGGACTCTAGAGGTCAAAAAAGGCTAGGCCATGTAGCACTAGACACTACACAATAAGCCATACAAATAAAGCTGTGTGTCTTGTGCAGAAATCAAGGATGGAGCGCTGTTGCGCCCTTGCCTTGCCTCATTCACAAACACAATTGGACTCTAGAGGTCAAAAGTGCCAGTGTAGCACTAGACACTACACAATAGCAATACATAAACGCTGTGTGTCTTGTGAGAAATCAAGGATGGAGCTGTTGCGCTTGACTTGCTCATCATCAAACACAACTGGACTCTAGAGGTCAAAACCTGACCATGTAGCACTAGACACTACACAATAGCAATTACAATAAAGTGTGTGTCTTGTGCAGAAATCAAGGATGGATGCTGTGCGCCTTGCCTTGCCTCACATCATAACACAAATTGGACTCTAGAGGTCAAAAAGCTGGCCATGTAGACACTAGACACTACCACAATAAGCATAAATAAAGCTGTTGTGTCTTGGCAGAAATGTAAAGGAGGAGCTGTTGCGCCTTGCCTTGCCTCATCATATAACACAACTTGGACTCTAGAGGTCAAAAGTGCGGCCATTGTAGCACTAGACACAACAATCAAGCAATACAATAAAGCTGTGGTGTCTTGTGCAGAAATCAAGGATGGAAGGTTGCGCTGCCTTGCCTCATCATCATAACACAACTTGGACTTAGAGGTCAAAAGCTGGCATGTAGCACTAGAACTACACAACAAGCAATACAATAAGCTGTGTGTCTTGTGCAGAAAGCAGGTGGAGCTGTTGCGCCTTGCCTTGCCTCTCATCATAACAACTTGGACTCTAGAGGTCAAAAGCTGGCCATGGTAGCACTAGCACTACACAATAAGCAATACAATAAAGCTGGGTCTTGTGCAGAAACAAGGATGGAGCTGTTGCGCCTTGCCTGCCTCATCATAACACAAACTGGACTTAGAGGTCAAAAGCTGGCCATGGTAGCACTAGACACTACACAACTAAGCATACAAAAGTACAAGTGTGTGTGTCTGTGCAGAAATCAAGGAGGAGCTGTTGCGCTTGCCTTGCCTCATACTCAGTAACACAACTTGGACTCTAGAGGTCAAAAAGCTGCATGGTAGCACTAGACACTACACAATAAGCAAATACAATAAAGTTGTGTGTCTTGTGCAGAAATAAAGGATAGATGTTGCGCCTTGCCTTGCCTCATATCATAACACAAACTTGGACTCTAGAGGTCAAAAGTGGCCATGTAGCATAGACACTACACAATAAGCAATAAAAAAGCTGTGTGTCTTGTGCAGAATCAAGGATGGAGCTGTTGCGCTTGCCTTGCCTCATCTATAAACACAACTTGGACCTCTAGAGGTCAAAAAGCTGGCCAGTAGCACTAGGACACTACACAATAAGCAATACAATAAAGCGTGTGTCTTGTGCAGAAATAAGAGGGATGGAGCTGTTGCGCCTTTGCCTTGCTCATCATATAACACAACTTGGACTCTAGAGGTCAAAAGCTGGCCATGTAGCACTAGACACTACACAATAAGCAATACAATAAAGCTGTGTGTCTTGTGCAGAAATCAAGGATGGAGCTGTTGCGCCTTGCCTTGCCTCATCATCATAACACAACTTGGACTCTAGAGGTCAAAAGCTGGCCATGTAGCACTAGACACTACACAATAAGCAATACAATAAAGCTGTGTGTCTTGTGCAGAAATCAAGGATGGAGCTGTTGCGCCTTGCCTTGCCTCATCATCATAACACAACTTGGACTCTAGAGGTCAAAAGCTGGCCATGTAGCACTAGACACTACACAATAAGCAATACAATAAAGCTGTGTGTCTTGTGCAGAAATCAAGGATGGAGCTGTTGCGCCTTGCCTTGCCTCATCATCATAACACAACTTGGACTCTAGAGGTCAAAAGCTGGCCATGTAGCACTAGACACTACACAATAAGCAATACAATAAAGCTGTGTGTCTTGTGCAGAGATCGAGGTGAGCTGTTGCGCCTGCCTTGCCTCATCATCTAACACAACTGGACCTAGAGGTCAAAAGGGCCATGTAGCACTAGACACTACACAATAAGCAATACAATAAAGCTGTGTGTCTTGTGCAGAAATCAAGGATGGGCTGTTGGACTTGACCTTGCTCTATCATAACACAACTTGGACTCTAGAGGTCAAAAGCTGGCCATGTAGCACTAGACACTACACAATAAGCCAATAAAATAAAGCTGTGGTTTGTGCAGGAAATCAAGGATGGAGCTGTTGCGCCTTGCCTTGCTCTCATCATCATAAAACACAACTTGGACTTTAGAGGTCAAAAGCTGGCATGTAGCCTAGACATACACAATAGCAATACAAATAAGCTGTGTGTCTTGTGCAGAAATCAAGGGAGGATGTGGTGCGCCTTGCCTTGCCTCATCATCATACACAACTTGGACTCTAGAGGTCAAAAGTCGGCCATTGAGCACTAGACATACACAATAGCAATACAATATAAGCGTGTGGTATCTTTGTGCAGGAGCAAATTCAATGAGTTGGAAGCTGTCTGCAGCCTGCGTCCATCATTCATAAACACAACTTGGAGACTCTAGGAGTTCAAAAGGCTGGGCCATGTAGCATAGACACTACACAATAAAGGCAATACATATTAAAGCATGTGTGTCTTGTGCAGAAAACTAAGGTGGCGCTTGTTTGCGGCCTTGCTTGCCTCAATCATCATAACACAATTGGACTCTAGAGGTCACCACGCTGCCCTGGTGCGAGGGATGGGGAGTATGGAGTTGCGAGAAATGAGGGAGATAAGGTCTGGTGGCCGGCGTTTAATGAGCCTGAAAACCAGTACAGACTGACAAGCGCCGCGGTACAATGATGAGGGGTCAAGGCCAGGTCCACTGCGTTCCCGCGTTCACTGCGAGGGATGGGGAGTATGGAGTTGCGAGAAATGAGGGAGATAAGGTCCTGGTGGCCGGCGTTTAATGAGCCTGAAAACCAGTACAGACTGACAGCGCACGCGGTACAATGATGAGGGGTCCAGGCCAGGTCCACTGCGTTCCAGCGTTCACTGCGAGGGATGGGGAGTATGGAGTTGCGAGAAATGAGGGAGATAAGGTCTGGTGGCCGGCGTTTAATGAGCCTGAAAACCAGTACAGACTGACAGCGCCGCGGTACAATGATGAGGGGTCCAGGCCAGGTCCACTGCGTTCCAGCGTTACTGCGAGGGATGGGGAGTATGGAGTTGCGAGAAATGAGGGAGATAAAGGTCTGGTGGCCGGCGTTTAATGAGCCTGAAAACCAGTACAGACTGACAGCGCCCGCGGTACATATTATGGGGTCAAGAGCCTGGCCAACGCGTTCCAGCGGTCACTGCGAGGGTGGGGAGTATGGGATTGCGAGAATGAGGGAGATAAGGTCTGTGGCCGGCGGTTAATGAGCCTGAAAACCAGACAACTGCAGAGCCGGTACCAGATGAGGGGTCCAGCCGGTCCACTGCGTCCATCGTTCACTGCAGGATGGGAGAGTATGAGTGGGAGAAAGGTAGATAAGGTCTGTGGCCGGGCGTTCATGGCCCTGAAAACCAGATACAGACTGCAGCGCCGCGGTAACAATGTGAGGGATGAGTTCACCAGGTCCACTGCGTTCCGCGTTCACTGCGAGGGGATGGGGGGTATGGAGTCAGAAATGAGGAGATAAGTCTGGTGGCCGCTTTAATGAGCCTGAAAACCAGTACAGACGGGACAGCGCCGCGGACATGATGAGGGGTCCAGGCCAAGGTCCACCTGCGGTCCAGCGTTCACTGCGAGGATGGGGAGTATGGAGGTGCGAGAAATGAGGGAGATAAGGTCTGGTGGCCGGGTTTAAGAGCCTTGAAACCAGTACAGCCTGACAGCGCCGCGGTACCATGTATGAGGGGTCCAGGCAGGTCCACTGCGTTCCAGCGTTCACAGCGAGGGATGGGGGGTATGGAGTTTGCGAGAAATGAGGGAGATAAGGGGTTGGTGGCCGGCGTTTAATGAGCCTGAAACCAGTACAGACTGACAGCGCCGCGGTACAATGATGAGGGGTCCAGGCCAGGTCCACTGCGTTTCAGCGTTCCTGCGAGGGATGGGGAGTATGGAGGTTGCGAGAAATGAGGGAGAAAGGTCTGGTGGCCGGCGTTTAATGAGCCTGAAAACCAGTACAGACTGACAGCGCGCGGATACAATGATGAGGGGTCCAGGCCAGGTCCACTGCGTTCCAGCGTTCACTGCGAGGGATGGGGAGTATGGAGTTGCGAGAAATGAGGGGTATGATCCAAGTTTTGTTTATCGTTCTCTGACCCTGGTGTCATAGGTTGAGTAGTAGTATTGTATGTCACCCGCGTCATAGGTGGAGTATCAGCATCAATTGCGGTTCACTCGATCGTTTTATGTCTTGGTGACTACTACTGTACTTCCTTAGAACTATAGCTGTAGATAGTAACAGCTTCATGTAGACTGTGTCATCCTTCATAACACGGTGACAGCTCCTGGTGGGCTGCGTCCCCTGATCCCCTGGCACGCGCCGTCTAGCCTGTACCCTGGTTAGTTTCCAGGCTTCCGCCCCTTCCACCGCTGGTGTCTAATGTGTGTCCCCAGTCCCTTTAATTATTCTCATCTTGCGTTAAAAGATTGGCGCGTTTGACCGCTGCGAGTATCTCTCCACTCTTGAAGTGTCTAAGCTGATACGGTAATAAGCCCTAGCAAGTTTAATGCTCATGATTGGAATTGTAACATGGTTTTACAGCAAGCTTGGGCAGACTACTTGGTGAACAACTGAACATGTAACTGTCAAAGCCATAGACCCCTTTGCGAAGTTAATTTTGCCATGCTTTTCTAAGACACAGTTTAAGGGGGGAAAAGACACTAGACTTAATCTTGCCAATACCTAATATCAGCTAAATCACTTCAGAGAGTGGACAGATGCTTGCAGCGGTCAGACGCGCCAATCTATACACGGAGATGAGAATAACTTTACAAAGACTGGAGACCCATCAAGGGGCACCAGTGGAGGAAAGGGGCGGCAGCCTGGAACCTAATCAGGGTACAGGCTAGACAGCGCGTGCCACAAGAACCGGTGACGCAGCCAACAGGTAGCTGTCACCATGTCATGAAGAATGACACAGTCTACGGGAAGCTGACACAGTACTGTCAGTACCGATAGTTCTAAGGAAGTACATAAGTAGTCACTAAGTCATAAAACGATTGAGTGATTGAGTGAACCGCAATTGATGCTGATACCTAAGGCGCGTACGGTACAAACTAGGCTTAAAACCGCCTTTAAGTTTTAAAACATCAAAAGTTTCTAGGTCAGCTCAGAATCGGGGCTAGGAAATGGGATATGCTTGGGGACCCGCATATTATGTTATGTAGATCAAAGGCGAGTAAGATATCATATAGTAAAAGGCTCCTTCGTCGCCACCTGAGTGACTGATTGAGTGAAGTTCACCTATTATGTGTTGACCCAGAATAGGGAAAGGAAGTTATCAAGAAGCTGTCAAGCATAGCCCCCCAAAAGAAAAGGGTCAAGCTTGTGTATACTTGAACCACATATATCATATTCATTTTGTTACTTGTTATGCATGTTTGAGGTTGTAATGAAACAAACGTGCCTTTGTTTGTATGAAGCATTAGGTAGCGAGCCGTATATAACGTTGTGTGGAAGCCACGTCGAAACTGGTGAATCAAGAATACAAAGCGTGTTTGTAGTTTGTTGTCGCGCACAACTTCATCATGGTTAGTACATCAAACCCGATGTCAACATAGACTGGACAGTCTTTCATTTTGCTGAAGTGTGAAAAAGAAACAGCTCTACATTGCTTGGGATGAATAAGCTGAACGGCATGTTAATCCATAATAGGTTAACACCACTCAATCAATCACGCTCACGGGGTGGCGACGAAGGAGCCTACTACTAAACACTCAGTGGAAATCATGAAGAAGCTTTCATGTAGAAGCTGGTAAGTAAGCGGTCAAAAAAATCTCAAGTGAATAAGTGAACTGTCTCGGAACGCAAATAACTTTGATACAATACGTACATGCCACGAAACCATTATAGCAATTCAGGGGATGATTTGGGAAGCACACATTTGTACATCGGACTTGGTTCTCAGAATCTCAGATTTCCAGGCCAAATTCTCGATTTCATGTACGAAGTCCGGGGCGGGTTCTTCAGAAACCTTGAACCCAAATCATCCGCTGAATTGATATAAGCAGGAGGTAGGCGCATCGCACGTCAAACGGGAAGACGGCATGCCATGCATGCGTAGGACGAATATGAAGTGCTCGAAATATTTGGAAGGTCGGGATTACGTGCAGAACTGTGAAGCACCACTGTCTGCCCATGTTTGCGTGTACTCATGTTAGGTTGCACTACGCTGAATTAGTTTTTGGTAGCAAGCAGGGAATCGCGTTCAGCGGCCCGCAGTGAGTACTCGTCTTGCTACACATCATGCAAATAACTGAACTGTTCCGCTCCTGAAATAATTGTGATACAATCCATGCCATGAAACGAGGAAGCACGAGTTACGCACATCGCACTAACAATTAGAAGACGGCATACCGTGCACGTTCAGTACGAACATGAACTGATCACAATAATTCGAAGGTTGGAATCACTCGCAGAACTGTGAAGCATCGCTGTCTGCCCATCTTTGCATGCACACATGTTAGGTAGCATTGCACTGAATTCGTTTTCGGTAGCAAGCGGGGAATCGCGTTCGGCAGCCCGCTGTGAGTACTCGTCTTGCTACACATCATGCAAATAACTGAACTGTTCCGATCCCGAAAGACTTGTGATACAATCTGTGCCACGAAACGAGAAAGCAGGAGGTTGGCGCATCGCACGTAAAATGGGAAGACGACATGCCCTGCATGCGCAGTACGAACATGAACTGCTCAAAATATTTGGAAAACCAGAATTTCTCGCAGAACTGTGAAGCATCACAGTCTATCAATCTTTGCATGCACTCTTGTTAGGTAGCACCAAGCTGAATTCTTTCCTGGTAGCAAATGAGGAATTGCGTTCATCTGTTCGTTATGAATCCACGTCATGCAAACAAAGTCGACTCTTCCGATACCGAAAGAAATGCGATAATGTCCATGCCATGAAACGAGGAGTCACGAATTACGCGTATCGCACTAAAAACGGGAAGGAGAACTGTTGTGCCTGCGCTACACGAACACTTCAAATGTGGCACACTTTCCGAATGTGGCACACTTTGAAATACAGCAGAACAAGGTTTCTCTCTGACATCGCAGGCTTTTGGCCAATCTTTGTATGCACCGTTTTCGAGCAGCACTGCGTTGCATTCGTTTTCGGTAGCAAACAAGGAATCGCGTATACAGTGCATGAACATGAACTACTTGTAAATATTTCGAAGGTCAAAATTAAGCACAGAACTGCGAAGCACCACAGTCTGTCGATCTCTGCATGCACTCTTCATTGTTAGGTAGCACTGAGCTTAATTCGTTTTCGGTAGCAAACAAAAAATCGCGCCCGTTCGCATGTCGTGAGTCCACGTCATGCAAAAAAAGTCGACTTCTCCGATACCGAAAGAAACGAGATAATATGCATGCCATGAAACGAGGAAGCACGAGTTACGCGCATTCACTCGGGGAAGAGCGAAGACCGCGAAAGGTCGGCGACCGCGGTGGTGACGCGCAAAAAACGTCATCGGAGGCGTGATTTAGTCATAGTGAGTTAATGACCTGGCACTTCTGACTCTAGCGCTGAGCCCTATACCCGCGTGGCGTCGAGCTCATCAGTGCTGACCTGGCAATAGGCGGAGTCATTCCGACGGCACTTCTCCACCGGTGCGGTAGGGAGAAATGGTTGCGGTTAGGCGAAAAGTCTTAGCCTGGTGAGACATTTCGCCATCCCGACTGTACTTCGTTGTTAGGAGAAATGGTTGCGGTTAGGCAAAAAGTCTTGGCCTGGTGAGACATTTCGCCATACCGACTGTACTTCGTTGTAAGGAGAAATGGGTGCGGTAAGGCGGACAATCGGAGCAGAGGGAACATTTACAGGCCCATTTTCAGGTGCATTTCTCAATTACATCAAGATTCGAGATGGTATGTTGTTTACATACATAATATACTATGCATCCATTAACCTATTGATCTACATATCTATCTATGTAAGCATCCTTACACCTATAAGTTTCCCATATATCCATACACCATATTAAGATAGATTACGAGCTTAAGACGGCGAGCAACCAAATTGCTGGCTGGAGCCGTGTAACTCACCAAGTGAAAGTAAATATAGGCATCTATCAGTCAATTTATGCAAACAAATGCATGTATGTCCAGTAACTGAAAACCTCCAAATACTTCTCTACATCTACTTAACTCGCTGATTCTATTAAATATCTTCATCTTCAGCATGTAGTTACTCCGTGGCAACAATCTTGATCGCAGCCGTAGCATTTCCATCCATCCATCCATCCTCTTGCCCTGCTAGACATGCAGAGCAGGGCATGCGTTAGATAGCAAGGAAGGGCAGGGAACATAGCAAGGGGCAGGGCGGGTATGAGCAAAGCAGGGCATGCGTTTGAGAGCAAGGAAGGGAAATGAGCAATGCAGGCCAATAAGAACAATGAGAGGCAAGACGGTAAAGAGCAGGGCAGGGCATGTGTTTAACAGCGACAAAGGGGAGGCGCATGGCAAGGGGCAGGACAGAGATGACCTAAGCATGGCTTGCGTCACAGAGCAATGGAGGGGAGGGAGAATGGCAAGTTGCAGAACAGTGATGACCTACGCAGGGCGTGCGTTACACAGCAATGAAAGAGAGGGAGAATGGCAAGGGGCAGGACAGTGGTGACCTAAGCAGGGCTTGCGTTACACAGCAATGAAAGAGAGGGAGAATGGCAAGGGGCGGGACAGTGATGATTTAAGCAGGGCTTGTGTTACAGAGCAATGGAGGAGAGGCAGAAGAGCAAGGGGCAGGACAATGATGACCCGAGCAGGGTTTGCATTACATAGCGATGAAAGGGAGGCAGAATGGCAAGGGGCAGGACAGTGATGACCTAAGCAGGGCGTGCGTCACATAGCAATGGAGGGGAAGCAGAATGGCAAGGAGCAGGACAGTGATGACCTAAGAAGGGCGTGCGTTACAGAGCAATGGAGGGGAGGCAGAATGGCAAGGGGCGGGACAGTGATGACCTAAGCAGGGCCAGCGTCACAGAGCAATGGAGGGGAGGGAGAATGACAAGGGGCAGGACAGTGATGACCTAAGCAGGGCGTGCGTTACAGAAGAATGAAGGAGAGGGGAACGGAAAGGGGCAGGACAGTGAAGACCAAGGCAGGGCTTGCGTTACAGAGCAATGGAGCCTAGGGAGAATGGCAAGGGGCAGGATAGTGATGAACTAAGCAGGGCGTGTGTTATGGAGCAATGGAGGGGAGGCAGAATGGCAATGGGCAGGACAGTGATGACAAAAGCAGGGCGTGCGTTACAAAGCAATGGAAGGGAGGGAGAATGGCAAGGGGCAGGACAGTGATCACCTAAGCAGGGCTTGCGTCACAAAGCAATGGAGGGAAGGCAGAATGGCAAGGGGTACGACAGTGATGATCTAAGCAGGGCGTGCATTACAGAGCAATGGAGGGGAGGGAGAATGGCAAGGGGCAGGACAGTGATGACCTATGCAGGGCGTGCGTCACAGAGCAATGAAGGGGAGGGAGAATGGCAGAGGCTGGCAAGTGAAAGAGACAGAGGCAGTGACAGAGGCAAGGGCAGTGGCAGATGCAGTGACATAGACATAGACAGAGGTAGCGAATGAGACTGTGGCACATGTGCACGACTTAGGCACGTTATCCCGTCAGAATTCCGTATGCCACGCTGTTGCGAAACCGCACTTACTAGCAAGCTTCAGTTATCACAGACGTTGTTGTCCACCAGCCTCATGTGTTCAGACAAAGGAACATCAGAACTGGGAGGGAATACAATTCCCATCAACGGATAGAGCTTTGGTCCCTGCAAATAATGAAGGCAGGCATAGTTTTATTTAGATGCACCCTTTACTTCTTATTTGAAGATAGTTGGAAGAACCCCACCACCCCACCCCCGGATGTTGTGGACCGGGCTTCTCTTGTGCCGACAATGGCCTAGCGCTCAAACAGACAGACAGGCAAGTATACATGCGTGCAACAGAAAGGCATGCAGGCAGGCAACCAAGCCACTATTCCATGTGCTGAACACACTGTGTCCAGAACCTCCAAGCTGCAGCAACCCCTGCAATTCAGCCGGGGTTGCAATGTCATTCCCTAGGTTGAGCTTACAAATATCTGGAGCACTTCGGTTAGTAAGTCAATCAGACAGATAAACACTCAATGATGTTAAGTATGCCTGTCACCATCCAGACATGCAGCCAATCAGTCACGAGCGAGGAAGACAGAAAGGCACGTATGCAGACATGCATGCACAAAAGGCAGGCATGCAAGCATATGGACACCGCGTTCAGAATACCCTAGGCCACACTGTTGCGAAACCGCAACCACAAGCAAGCTTCAGACCGCTACCAGACAGAGCATGGGTCCCTGCAAAATGGAGGGCAGGCATAGTTTCATTTATTTACACCCTTTGCGTCGTTTTTGCATGTTGGTCGGAAGATCCCCCTGGAAGTAAAACCTGCCTCAAGCTCAGGTACCCGAACCTCAGGTCCTACCCCAGCCTTGAATTGTCCACCCCTGTCTGAGTTAACCAAGCAGAATGGATCCGGAAGACCCAAGCTGCATGCCATGGACCATGAAGTTATTCGACACAAATCGAGTCTCTGTGAGTGCCAACAAACGCGCATGCGGCGTGGGTTCGATTCCCGCAGTTCTCTAGTAAGAGCTTAGTCGAGCGGTAAGACACACGCTTTAAATGTTTGACGCGCATGCTCCCCCAACCCCTCCCTCCCCCCCTACAACCCTCCAAGTCCTGGTTTGTCCACAGGGAGGGAGGACCTGGTATCTTCACCCTTCCAATGCTTTCCTCCAACGCCTTCGCGGACCTCCTCAAGCAACGCCACTGAGCTTCATTTTTTCTGGAAGACCTCTTACCCTAGCCGATGGGCTGCAGCTGCCTTGGTACCCGTACCCAAATCCAAAGGCAGTGAGTATGACAAGGACAACTATCGAGGTCTTGCGGTGAGCAACTCCATAGGAAAGATCTTCTCCATTTGCATGCTACGTAGACTAGATGATTGGTCAGAAGAATTCAACCTCAGAGCCGCTGGCCAATATGGATTTAGAAGTGGTAGGGGTACTGCAGATGCATCATTCATTCTTAACCATATTGTAGATAAATATAGAGAGAAGAAAAAACCACTCTTTGTGGCTTTTGTTGATTTCAAGAAGGCTTATGATTGGGTCAACAGAGACTTGCTATGGGATTGCTTAGCAAGGCTAGGAGTCAAGGACCCCTATCTCAGTATTCTTAAGTCCATGTATAATCATGTTGTTTTCCAAGTTCGCCTACATGGGGACATTGGATCCTCCTTTCCATCCCTTGTAGGAGTTAAACAAGGAGACCCCCTATCCCCACTCCTATTCGGTCTGTTCATTGATAGAATTGATTCGTTCCTCCAATCCAAGCTCCCAAATGTAGGGGCTGAGCTTAGGGGAAAGATTCTGCAACTGTTACTGTATGCTGATGACCTAGCTATAATGGCAGAATCCCCGGCAGATATGCAAGCGATGCTTGACTGCCTGAGAGATTTCTGCGAGGCTACTAAGATGGCTGTGAATATAAAGAAAACTGAGATTATCGTTTTCAACAAGCAATTATGTGATGAGGCCCGCATGGATCCTGATTACAAATTTGTCTATGATGGAGCACAACTTTCTACAAAGTTATCTTTTATCTACTTGGGATCCCTCTTTGTGGATGGTGACTCAAGCAATCGTGCAAAAGCTGCTTTTTCTAGGATGCTCACTAAGGCCCAAAAGGCACACCACATGCTCCGTAGGCGATGCCATACTATGGAGATATACAATATTGATATTCTCACCCACCTGTTTGATTCTCTTGTACAACCTATCCTGAATTTTGGCTGTGAGGTGTGGGCTACTTCTATTCTGAACAACACACTTATCTCAAATGACCATGCTTGTGAGAAATGGCATAGAGGTATACTTAAACAAATGTTGGGTGTTTGCCAATCTACTACATCTAATATTATTATGGAAGAGCTGGGTAGAACCCCGTTGTGTTTTGCTTGGCTTAAACAAGCTTTGCGCTTCTGGAACAAGACCATACATAAAGAACCTGAGGATCTCATTAGAATGGCTCTTGAGGAATCTTTTGACTCCAACACTGGCTGGGTTCATGACTTGCGTTGTGCTCTCCACAAGCTAGGATCCAGTAAAAACATCAACATTTTGGAGGCTGTCGATGTCGAAGGTATTATGTCTGAAGTTTTTGAGTCATGGAGGTTTAAGTACCCAAGTGACACCAATGCAGTTAGAGATATCCCTGATGAGAGAAGGGTTGGCTTTAAACGCCTCCGATACCAAAAATGGTTCGCAGCCAACAGCAATGATGAGAATGGCTTGATTCCCTTTACATCCGCCTTACATAAGCAGGATCAGATTCGTTCTATAGCACAGTTTAGAATGGGTTCCCATTGGCTGAACACAGAAAGAATGAGGGTGGTGGATAGAGCACACATCCCTCGCTCAATGAGACACTGTCAAATGTGTGGGTTCCAAAAACCTGAGGATGAAATGCATATGTTTGAGTGCCCTTTTTATAATGATATTCGCCTTCGCTACCAGAAGCTGTTTACAGATATTTATAGGCATGTCCATGAGGATACCGACTTAACCGTATGGAATGTGGAATTCTGCGATTCCACATTCAGAACCTTTATGAATGGAAATGGCACGAAGTCTTTTTGGAGCAACCTAGCCGACTATCTTTCTACTTGTAGAAGAGCAAGACAGGAAGCCCTGGACTGCTTAGTGGCACCGTAATTTATTATCCCTTTTTTTCTTCTTGTGACTTCTCATTTGTTAGCTTCTTACCTCCGCCACTGTAAGTGGTTGAGATCTGGGTCCTGCTCTAGGGGGTTTAATACCTACGCCACCAAAACGGTGGTTGGGAGTTTGGTTTGTTTGTCCTCGACACACCCCTGATGTAATGGGGTTTTTTGCTTTGTGGGTGCTTTTTCTTTTTGTTTAAAGCACAGAGTCTCATACACCCTCGCGGTGTCAAGTAGACTTTAACATGTAATGTAATGTAATGTAATGTAATGTAATGTAATGTAATGTAATGTAATGTAATGTATGTAATGTAATGTAATGTAATGTAATGTAATGTAATGTAATGTCATGTAATGTAATGTAATGTAATGTACTGTAATGTAATGTAATGTAATGTAATGTCCGGTAATGTAATGTAATGTCATGTACTGTCTAATGTATGTAATGTAATGTAATGTAATGTAATGTACTGTAATGTAATGTAATGTATGTAATGTACTGTAATGTAATGTAATGTCATGTAATGTAATGTAATGTAATGTAATGTAATGATAATGGACATGGGTCAAAGTGCGTCAGCCAAACAGACACATTGCATGTGCAATGGGCAGGAGCAAGAGGCAAATGTGCTCCTCAACCGTAACCGCCTGAAGAATCCTCGCATACGGGACATCAAGAAAATCAAGGTACAAGAGGACGACCTTACCATGCAAGATCCATACAAGCTGCCACCATCTTTCATGCAGGGTCTCAAGGGATAATTGCCACGCATGGGAGCATCTCCTGATACAATGCTCAAGTGCACCATGCAATCAGGGCAGTGTATGATCCCACTAGAGTGTAAGGCCCCGTGTCAAGCTCAACACAAGCCCAGGAGAGAACAGATGGAAGTATGACTCACATATGAGTTGGGAGCAAGTTTTCTTAGCATCCTACTTTGCACAGTGCCAACTAATTAGTTTAATCATGCTGGCCGCTAAAGCTGAAGTCATGCTCCTGGCTCATTACACTCCACAGACCACCACAATCGTCAGCGTCCAGCGCAGCGTCGGGTGGGCAGCCGAGATGCTGCAATGGGCGCAGCTATTCCATGCGGACTGCTGGCTGCAAGATACGCGGCCTTCATCAGATGCAATGACTACCTACACAGATCTAACGTGATCGGATCGGTTGCGAGCAGCAACGGAAGCGATGTAAGGTCATATTTCAAACAACAGATCGGACGCACTAGCTCGCGCTACTGCACTAGTCTACGCCGAAGGGTGTGGCGCAGTAATCCTGAAAAGAAAGCAGAAAAGAAAGGAGGAAAGAAATCAGGCCGCCGGAATTACAATTGCAGCACAAAGAACAATGGGAAGCGAGGCCGACATTACCCAAGTGATGAGGGAGGAACTATGAGAGATAGACTGAGGGTTTGCGTGGCTTGCAAGCCGGTAGACCTGGTCAAATATTGCAATGGCCCTAAGATTACACAGGTCCACGTACAGGTCAGCCGTACTTAAACCGCCTACAGCGGAGTAGACGCAGTAAGGCGAAATGCCTCAGACTTGGGAGACATTTCGCCATGCCGCGACCAATCCGCCTTGGCGAAGTGTACGTGGAAAGAAACTCAGCGAAAACATCTACCAAAATAACTACGAGCACTGACAGGTCATCGCGGGGTCATCGAATCTTCCCGCAGTTAGACTCGGTTACACTAATACTTCCGTGTGACGTCAGCTTTCATCACAGGGATTTATTAGTGCAGTTTGCCCGTCGTACCGACGGCAGGCCCCTTCCCTCCCCCCCCCCCCCCCCCCCCCCCCAACGGAATGACTTTTTGAGGGTTACCCACCCAATCATTTTCCATCCCCATTCACATTAGGTGGCTTGTTATCAGCTTGGATAACACTCCGGAGAGTGGACTTTGTGTGTGCAGCACGCCAATCTATAAATGCGGAGACGAGAATCAGTTACAAGCACAGGAGACCCATTAAGGGGCACCAGTGGAGGAAAGGGGGCGGTAGCCTGGAACCTGATCAGGGTACAGGCTAGACAGCGCGTGTCAGAAGAACCGATGACGCAGTCAACAGGAAGCTGACATAGTACTGTCAGGACCGGTAGTTCTAGGGGAGTACACAAGGAGTCACCAAGACATAAAACAAGCGAGAGCACCGCTATTCATGCTGATACTCCACCTATGACGCAGGTGACATACAATACTAGTACTCCACCTATGGCACTGGGGACATAGAACCATAAACTGGTAGGAAACAAAATTATTAAGGAACGGCGGAAAAAACAGGAAACCAGAAGAAAGCCTTGTCTAAAATAAAAGGATGAGAAAGGATGAACCAAAAACCACTGTAGTACTCCGAAAATGTAGCAGCAAAAAACTTGGGTCATACCGAGCTGAGCTGAGACCAAAATGGAAATGTAACCATCCATGGTAAGCGCAAAAATACTATTCATCCAGAATAGTAGGCACCAAACCAGAAAATAACAGGGAGGCCAAACAGAAATCAATCCTAATACCAAAGGAAGGGGAACAACGGTGACTGAAAGAACCGAGAACTTAACCTAAAGAGAAGACTGAAAAAATCGTATATCAAAGTTGGGGAACAACGGTATAGAAAACCCGATCCGGGAATAGGAACCTAACGCCAATCAATGATAACCAAAGAGACGGATTGAAATATCGTGTGAGCGCAGCTCACGAGAGAATCAAAGCCTAAAGGACGCAGACAAGAGGACACTAAAGACTACGATGGAAAAAAAAGTCGATGGAAAAATCCACTACCTTAAAAACTATTCTTAGCATAGAATTCATGACTAGGTTGGGATGAAAAAACCATGATGAACTGGTTTCTTACCCAAAGATGGAAGTAAGAAGATTTATGAAAGTTAATTATCATAAATCCCCAGTTACGGCACTAACTAAAACATTCTAGGAGGTGGGTATCGCACCGCAAAGAACTCATGCACTCAAGACAAACCAAGCGCCTAACTAAAGCAAACCAAACTTGCAGCAACTGAAAAAATCCAAAGGATGCGAAGTTTAAATTTTCAAGAAACTTGTAACCAACAAAGGAAACACAGTTCAATGAACAATAGAAGGGTAGATGTACAACCATAGTACATAAAACCTATTGTCCACCTGAAAAATAGTAAACGCATAAAAAGGACTAGAAAGAATTTACTGCAAAGGATGGACTGAAAGGGCGCTTGAAATACACTCGGAAAACAAGAAAGAGGTGAGCGGCGGTACATCTGCAAGTACAACTGCAAGATTACCCAGCCCACCAATTCACAGTAAAATCCGAAGGGAAACAACTACTACACTCCACAAAAAGTTCCAATCACATGAGGGGCTGGTGATCTAAAAACAGTGTGGAGTAAAAAGAAATAGCTAATCTATGATGAGCTCCACCGAACGAACCATCTGCCTATGGAACTAAGAGTCAGAAACCATCAAGACGCTATAACGGTGGTCTGAATTAAGTACCACCTTCCACCAAAACCAAGAAAGACAGCTGAAAGGAAGCTGCCTAAACAAAGCGTCGTAACGCTCCACCAATCTAGACTACCCTATAAGTCAGTCTAGGAGGTGCTGAGGAATAGGCACTCACACATAGGGCCATGTTAACCTACGTATGAGAACCAGCAGCACCTAAAATAATGAATCCTGGGTTGACTGTAACACCCCAGCCATACGCAGTATCAAGCTAGACCAGTGTTCAAGATCATCACTTACCCATTCGGCAACGGCTACATCATCACATGGGCTTGACCCGAGTAATCTACCAGGGACGACAGGAGGCGTCGGAATTATCGACACCCGCGAGCCATCCGAGGTGGTCGGAGGTTGGCGACTATTAGTCAATGGACCTGATCCAGGTACCACTATGATCGAAGGCTGTCTAAATCCTAAAGCTTCAACCGCTAAAACGTGGCACAGAGGAGGGCCTGGCGACCCCCTGAGATTCGGCTAAGATTATAGTTGGATATCCAACTCCCACCCCGCCCTAAAACTTCACACACAATACAGCAAGATCAGGCCCTGGTCTAGAATGCAACAATGATACATCCCAGCCAGGCCAGCCAACAACAATTGGGGTTGTTAAAGGGCGTAGGGAATGACCGGTAACACATAACATATCACCGTTTGATGACAGGAGGGATGCAAGCGGGCACTGGGACCCATACTAATGGGAGAACCCAGAAAGACAGTTTAGAACTGAACTGGAGATAGAGAGTACATCACTACTCACTACTAACTGGCGCAACATTGGAAACCCAAAATATAATAACCCTTACTCACCAGGGAATACCCAACCAGTCTACCAAATAATGCCTTTCTAACTAGCTTGTTGCGTGACTGCCCAATACTAAGATTACATAGCAAGGGCAACCAAACAAACGCAACAACGACACATCAGGTGCAACCCCAAAGAAAAGCTCCGAAGGAGTCTTGTCTCCCTAGATGAACACGCGATTGCAAAGATACACACTAGCACCATGCTGAGCAGTGTCATCATCAACAACTCATGCATGCCCCAACTAATCGAGATCAACCCATGCCTCTTATACCACTTAACTAAAAATTCCTAAGCCCTATCAGAACTCAAACACTTGAACCCAAACTCACGTAGCTAAGGCATACACCTAAGGGGGGAACCAGGGGCACGGGAAGACAAAGTAGTAACCTCTGTCGAACCACGGAACGCACCCAGGGGTCACAAGGAGCCTAAGAGAGAAAAATATCCACCAAGATATCATGCCAAAGATCCTCCACGGCCGCTGGACTAGGGCCAGGACGGCGTCCACTGCGGCCTGTAGCATGGGCGAAGTCCGGCGCTGCGAGACCTGGGATCACAGAAGGTGGGGAAGCGTTAGGGCGAAGGCGAGATTTGAGGCAAGGGAAAAAGGAGACGAGAATGACAGTGCAGCAAGTCGCACCTGGTGCAGAAAATCACACCAATGGCAGAAAATCGCAAATCGCAAGGGCAGAATTCGAAAATTTATCGCTAGGATGCGAAGAGCAGAGCCGAGGCATGTAAAGGTCCTAATATCCCGCCGTCGATGATCAGTCAATCTCAAGTCCCCCCCTCTATCGCTCGACTCACCCGGTTGGGGGGTAGAGGGAGCAGCACCCGTAGTGGTGCTGACCATACCCCCCTGCTTCCTACCACCTCCAGAATCTCCAGGTCCAGACGCGTAGGTCGTCCTCCTCTGGCGAATCCTACGGCAGTGCCGGCGATCCGCCAGTTTGATCGAAAAATTTCTCCAGAAGGTAGCACAGAGCCACTAGAGCGCAAGCTCATGCCAGTAGCCGACCGTCGGCTGGGCAGAGCAAAGGGGGCAAAGACGACGTAGACATCAGCAGGGAGCTTGGTCGGCTTGGCAACCTCCGGTATGCAGGCAGAGCCTCAAACACCGGAGAAAGGTTAGCGACGTCAAGGACGCGAGCAGACGAAGACGGGGTATCTCCACCGATGTCCAGGCTAGTCGCCGACTTGAGTCTGCACGTCACAGTCATCTACGACAGACGGGAGGAGGCGACAGACGGCAGGGGAGGAAAAAGAAGAGAAGATGGAGGAATGACCGGGGGGGGTACTTCCACGATGGCGGAAGGACTCTCATGACCGCTAGCAGAGGCAGCTGGTGCACAAACGTCTAGCCAATCATCAAGAGGAGCTGTTCCTCCGTTGGAAGGATTGGTCGCAGCCATCGCTGAGAATGATACTGCGCATCCCGCGCGTCCAGGAAAGACCATCCATGTCATGGAGTTTCTCAAAATGGCGGGAGGTCCTCGCGGAAGTTGCATCGCAAAGCAGTGGTAGTAAATGAAGGGCCGTATAACCTATCAGCTTGGATAACACTCCGGAGAGTGGACTTTGTGTGTGCAGCACGCCAATCTATAAATGCGGAGACGAGAATCAGTTACAAGCACAGGAGACCCATTAAGGGGCACCAGTGGAGGAAAGGGGGCGGTAGCCTGGAACCTGATCAGGGTACAGGCTAGACAGCGCGTGTCAGAAGAACCGATGACGCAGTCAACAGGAAGCTGACATAGTACTGTCAGGACCGATAGTTCTAAGGGAGTACACAAGGAGTCACCAAGACATAAAACAAGCGAGAGCACCGCTATTCATGCTGATACTTGTCATCGTGCACTGTTGCCATGATCATCCCCATCACACGGACACTTGATTCCCAGATTCCCACAACACACATTTACATGCAACATCATTACCAACCACCCCCATGCGTGTATGCCCTACCCCCCCCCCCCCCCCCCCCCCCCCTACCCCAAGAGCAGCTTGATTCCTGCAAAACGAACACAGCGTTGTAGGAATTAATGCGATGCCTTTCATATTTGCCCGAAGTGAGAGGGCAAGGGGAAATAGCATCCAGGCAGCATGTTGGGGCGTTGGGCGCAGCATCTCGCGAGCGTTCTCTCTCACCCCACCCACTGATGAACTCAAGAGTCGCTCGGTCCCTTCAGAGCACACACACCGCTGCAGGAATAAATGCGATGCCCACCAGGTATCAGCTATGCCAGCACTGGAATTAAAGGGTAGGGTGGAAAAGCAGGGAGCAGCTGATAGTCAGAGCTGCGGGAACAATCTGAATACACCGCGAAATTGTTTAGCATTGATGCGGGCAGCGAGTAGAAGCAGCCGGGAACAATCTGAATACAGCCGGGAACAATCTGAATACAGCGCGAAATCGTTAGGCATTGATACCGGCAGAGGGTAGAAGGGCACGCATTCCCGCCCATTGGCTGCCATAAGCGCGCCCAGTTAGAGCTTTGTTCTTGTTGCGAGTGACAAAAACAGCTTGGGTGAGGAATCGGAGCTCCCTTTGTGGCGGGGTCGAGACATTTTGCTAAGCGAAGAGGCAAGGAAGTGTAGGTGAAATGAGCTTCGTCATGGACTGAGTTTGAAAAAGAGCGAAATTGAAAATTGACGGGTGTGATGAAAATCGAGGTTTTGGGGGTGGAAATGTGCCAGATCAGCAGTCGACGATTGAGGCGAAAATGAGCCAGATCAGCAGGAAAAGGCTTGCCAGATAAGCGGAACCATTGCCAGTTAAGCCCTGAGCCCCGGACGCACGGACGGACAATGCAACTTTAATAGTATAGATATCACCCTTGTTTCGCCCTACATTAGCGCCTCTTTCGTCGCCTGCAGCGAAAGCACATCGGTGCCTTCGAGCGCTCATTTCCTCGATGAAAGCTATTCCCTTAGAAAGCTGTTCGAGCTAATACTACGTTGCCGAATTGTTCATCCTATCTCGGAATCGATGGCTAACCTTCGCAGGTTCGCAAGAATGACCCCGCTTAAAGGTTGCTACGAAACCCACGAGAGACAGAAGGTTGTGTAGCTCGGCGTATTAAAACTCAGGAGTTAACGAGCAATCGAGAAATCATTGGCCACGCTTCAGTCTTCAAAAAGTTCTGGGTGACTAGCGGAATCGATGATCTGCGCTGAGCCAAGATCGTTCGCCCACCCTTCTCCTATATTTCACTGCTGTTCCGCTGCAAAACGGGCCTTAGTTTCTCCTACATTTCGCGGTTTTCGCTCTTCCCCGAGTGATTGCACTAAAATGGGAAGGAGAGAGAATTGCCGTGCATGCGCAGCACGAGCTCTTCAAACCTGCAACACGTTCCGAAATTGAAGTACATCAGAATTAGGTTTCTCTCCAGCCTCGCTGGCTTTTAACCAATCTTTGCATACGCTGTTCTTTAGCAACACTGCGCTGAATTCGTTTACGATAGCAAACGAGGAATCGCGTTCGTCTGTTTTCTATGACTCCACGTCATGCAAAAAAAGTCGACTTCTCCGATACCGAAAGAAACGAGATAATATGCATGCCATGAAACGAGGAGGCACGATTTACGCGCATCGCACTAAAAATGGGAAGAAGAACTACCGTGCATGCGCAGCACGAGCTCTTCAAACCTGCGACGCGTTCCGAAATTGAAGTACATCAGAATAAGGTTTCTCTCTTACCTCGCTGGCTTTTAACCAATCTTTGCATACGCTGTTCTTTAGCAGCACTGCGCTGAATTCGTTTACGTTAGCAAACGAGGAATCGCGTCCGTCTGTTTGCTATGAATCCACGTCATGCAAAAAAGTCGACTTCTCCGATACCGAAAGAAACGAGATAATACGCATGCCATAAAACGGGGAGGCACGATTTACGCGCATCGCACTAAAAAGGGGAAGAAGAACTGCCGTGCATGCGCAGCACAAGCTGTTTAGAAGTGGCACGCTTTTCAAAATTTGGCCCTAAACCACGCACAATCCCTCATTTCCCTTCGGTCACTCGGGTATATCCGCGAGATACACCCGAATTTCCTGCTGCTCACCTTGACAGTTCCAAATCGAAGCGATCTATGTAGCCAAGGTAGTACAATGGCTCTCGAGATGAACAAAATCAAGTCTGAAAAATAATGTCTATCAGTTCCTCCGTTTCGATATTTATGCAGCCTACCGCTGCCGTGCTGAATGAGGGCTTAGTCTAGGTTTCAGTAACTGAATCTGAGTTCTAACGACCCGTCATTTTTAAAGCTGCTACTAAAGAAAAAGTGTATATTTGCACTTCCTTCTGTTCATGTTCCCTTTCCCTGCTTTCTTGTTCTTCTGCTGTTTTCCCTTCCCACGATAAGGCTGTCACGACAGCTAGGCTACGGAAGCTCTTAGGACATCTAGATCTAGATCTAGATCTAGATCTCCTAAGAGCTTCCATAGCCTAGCTGTCGTGACAATAATGCATATTCCGGAGTGGAACAGATTGACCAGCGGTCGGCGAGATATTCAGCAGCTACGTAGTACTGATGTATGTGCATTCCACCCCCGTCGTCATGCGCCTGCGTCCGACGGAAACGAAACCGCATTAGCCATTATACTGACGGAAAAATGAGACAATCTAGTAAATAAAGCAGCAACAGCTGGCTGGCGAGGAACTAGAAAATCTGGAAAAGCAGAAAAAGCTGGTAGCGCAAGGAAATAATATGCCTCTATTTGTGCACGGTGGTAAGACAGGATAAGGAGATGAGAAACCAACAAGCGACAGTTTTACACGTGCACGCTGCATGGTGTAGCACTGCTTGATTGATGTGCCACGTTCGGTGTAAGACTTATCCTTGCCTGTCACCCAGATCAGACGAAATCACTTTGTGCGCGAGTTCATTATTTGCCTTCATTATTTTTTAGAGATTGGAATATATAGGGCCTGTTTCCACATGAGTTATGAGCGCAGTTATTAGTCATAACTTGCATAACAGTCGGAAACACTCGAATGCCAGCGCAGTTTAGGGTAAATCTTCTGGCTAAACCCTTAACTGCGAGCGTTCTTATGGAACGGAGGTGGGGGGGCTCCGTTATGATAACTACGCTGGGGTCAGAAAATTTGACCATCGAATCCAGGAGCATCTGTTGACGAAACGCGCGTATAGTGATTATTGAATTCGGACGCTGATGCTGCATGTTCAAAGGCTTCTTCTTGGAGGCAGCCAATTCGGAGAACTGGGGGCCCCACGTGCGCTGCCTTGTTGCAAACCATCAGGTCAGGGCATGGTAGGTTCCGAGACAGTCGAAATGCTCGGTTTCAGTACTCTGAAATTTCCTGCGCCCCCCCCCCCCCCCCCCCCCCCCCCCTCTCCCCCCCGCACACATATATTATATACTAGTGACCGAGGGGGGGGCAAGAAAAAAGATTTCGTACCGCATGTTCGATATGGATAGAAAACCTCGAGCAATAGTCGATACAAAAAAAAAATCAAGTCGATACACCCACGGACGGCCGAGATAGAGGGGGGGGGGGGGGGGGGGGGGGGGGGGGTCCGGCCGTTTTCCTAACTTTATTTGTACTTCGTGTAACTTTCTTGCCAGTGCGAATTTTCGAGCGTTAAGAGCACCATCGAGAAGGGCTCGACGAGGCGAGTACGAATCTGCAATCGTGAGTCGGTTACACCCAGTGTGTAATTGGTGGGTGCCCAGGAAGGCACATCCAGGCTGGATGCCAGGCTGGACATCACCTACACCTTCGCGACCAGCGTCGCACGAGCAGCAGTTAGGCTGAAAAACGCACGCGCGCAACGCGTTCGTATGCGCGTTCTGAATTATGGGCCCTGACGAGGTTCCTAAAGCAGTCGAGCCTGGGGTCTCCCCCCCCCCCCCCTGTTCTAAAGTTGGGGGGGGCGAGAAGAATACTGACCTGCAGCGATTTTGACCGGTTTAGAGCATAGGGTACACGAGGGAACTCCAAATTTTAACCGGCAAACTGGTTGAGCGCGTGTTGGTTTAGCCCCCGCCCCCGGTCCCCTCACCTTCTCCGGCCCCCTCTCCTGGATGCCGACCGTGCCGCCCCTGCCTGGTCCGGTCCAGGGGTCTGGTCTGTTCGATCATATTTCAAACCCCCGATTCACAAGCAGAGATTCAGAAAGATTTGCGGGATGGTTGGACACAAAATTCGCTTACAGCAATTCATCTGTTGATTTGGGAGAGAGGAAACGTAAAATAAATCAGCAAAACTCTACGAGACACGATAGCGGCACATCTTGCCTACTGCCAGTTTAATATCAGTGAGGCAACCCCACAAACCTTGAAAACAAACAGGGGCATAAAACACCATGAAAGCAAGCAAACGATAGCGTAAGGAAATTAGCGCAAGTCGAAACAACACAAGCAACCTCCATGCAGAAATGGATCAGAGTGCCAAGGAGAAGTATGGATACATAGAGACATGATCTTGTAAGGTGGGTGAAATACCACAGGCCAAACTTTCTTGTCAAAGGGATTCTGTCTGCCGTGGTCAACAGGGGTAGTGTTGAATGCTCGTTTGGTCGGTATCTCTAGCACAAGCCCAAAGGGCGCCTACTCCCGCCTACTCCGTTCTGAGAAGAAAAAGCTCCGCCGGCCACATCACTTGTAATTAGGGATCGGCAACTAATATAAGTGGGGGAAAACTAATATTATATAATATTAGATAACATTAACTAATATTAGTTCAATATTAGTCAGATTTAGTTGTCCAAATCATTTTTTTGAAAAAAGCACCCTATATGTTGTGAAGTAACTAAGCCTTTAATGGAGCCGGATTTTGTTGGGAGCCAATCTGGATACTTACAAAAATAAAACAAAGCATTTGAAATGCGGAACTGGAAAAGTCAATCTGAATCAGATACCGATCATGCACTCGTGTCCTAGTAGTATACGACAATAATGCCTGGCCCGGGAGGAAAACGGAGGGGTTTTATCCTCCCCAGAAGGTCGCGGTACACAGGCAGGGTGCGGATCTGATCAGTACTAAGTAGCCCCCATTCGTAAGACCATAGCCGAAAGCTTGGCTGTGGATTAGTGGAACCTCTGGGTAATATGTCTTCCTCCCGGGACATGCATTATTGTCAGCGTATACTACTAGGACACGAGTGCCTGATTGGCATCTGATTCAGATGCCAATCAGGCACTCGTGTCCTAGTAGTATACACTGACAGAACTATCGTGCGAACAGGCCCGGGGCCGAATGCTCAATCAACATTGTGGCCGAGCATTGTAAGCTTAGGCAAAAGAGGTAGTGTGCCAAAGCTGTGTCTAAATCACTATAGAAAGCTACAAGCACCAGCTTCTGGGCAGCTCCAAGGTGCACTAAATATAATTTTAGTAGTGATAGAAAGTTAATTATGCAAGTTTAGTTTTTTTTAAGTAGCTGCCCATTCTGTTTATCTATGGGACATGCCCTCCATACATCGAAGGGGAAATCTGCTGCTCAGAGTTGGCTCCACGAGATTGTAGAGTGGTGGTGGAGGGGTGATCAGGAGCTGCGTGTGTTTGGGTGTGCATTTGTACATGCAGTTTAGAATGGGTTCCCATTGGCTGAACACAGAAAGAATGAGGGTGGTGGATAGAGCACACATCCCTCGCTCAATGAGACACTGTCAAATGTGTGGGTTCCAAAAACCTGAGGATGAAATGCATATATTTGAGTGCCCTTTTTATAATGATATTCGCCTCCGCTACCAGAAGCTGTTTACAGATATTTATAGGCATGTCCAGGAGGATACCGACTTAACCGTATGGAATGTGGAATTCTGCGATTCCACATTCAGAACCTTTATGAATGGAAATGGCACTAAGTCTTTTTGGAGCAACCTAGCCGACTATCTTTCTACTTGTAGAAGAGCAAGACAGGAAGCCCTGGACTGCTTAGTGGCACCGTAATTTATCATCCCTTTTTTTCTTCTTGTGACTTCTCAGTTGTTAGCTTCTTACCTCCGCCACTGTAAGTGGTTGAGATCTGGGTCCGGCTCTAAGGGGTTTAATACCTACGCCACCAAAACGGTGGTTGGGAGTTTGGTTTGTTTGTCCTCGACACACCCCTGATGTAATGGGGTTTTTTGCTTTGTGGGTGCTTTTTCTTTTTGTTTAAAGCACAGAGTCCCATACACCCTCGCGGTGTCAAGTAGAATTTAACATGTAATGTAATGTAATGTAATGCGTTTGTGTTTGTGTGTGTATGTGTGTGCGTTTGTATGTTTTTTTTATGCGCGTTTGTCTATATGCGTTTGTATGTATGTGTTTGTGTGTGTTTGTATCATTGTATGTGTTTGTGTTTGTGTGCGCGCGCATGTATGTGTGTGTACGTGTTTGTGTGTGTGTTTGTCTGTGCTTAAGCAAGCTTGTGTGTGTGTGTGCGTGCGCATTTGTATGCGTGTTTCTGTGTGTATGTGTTTTGTGTGTGTTTGTATGTGTTTGTGTGTGTGTTAATCTGTATCATTGTATGTGTTTGTGTGCGTGTATGTGTGCGTTTGTATGTGTGCAAGTCTGTGTGTGTTTGTATGTATGTGTTTGTGTGCGTTTGTATGTGTTAGTGTGTGTGTAGGTTTGTATGTTTGTGTGTGTGTGTGTTCTTGGAGGGGAATTCCCAGCTGTCCTAGACCTCATGTCCTTGGAGGGGGAAGCCCCATCTGCCCTATCCATGATGATCAAGTTGGGGCCCATCCTCCGTCCTGCTGGTCCTAGCAACCGTGCAAGATTCCTTGTGCTTCTTGGTTGTCTGGTGGGGGTTCGAGGCGGAACATTGGTTATTGAACCGCTTGCGAAACAACACGCAAGCCCCGAGAGTGCCTGGGCTCTCACTGAGGGCCACGTCGAACACGTCGTGGTAGGTGAACTTGTCCCGGTTTAGGTGGGCTACCAGCACCTCCGGCTTCCACAATGTGCAGTTGTGTTGCTGCATTCCACCATCGTTCAGTTGGCTCTGAAGTGTTCTACCGCGCTTAACCGCCCAGGGCTTCGGCGGTAGCATATCGCTGTCACGCACAAATAGAAACGAAACTAATATCACGCGCGTTGGCTAGGCAAGCTGCGAAGCTGCGATATGGTTGGAAGCTGCGAGTAGAATGAAAGCGCAATGGAGAAAACGCCCCCGAAGTACAGGCAGTACAAATTCGACTAATATTAAATAATATTATCTTATATTATCTAATATTAATTATTACATAACATAGCCGTTCCCTACTTGTAATCCTTCCAATCTAGGACTAGTTAAGGTAGACCTACCCTTGGAGGTGAAAATCCTGTATGCCCCCCCCCCCCCCCCCCCCCCCCCCCCCCCCCCCCTCACACCCTTCTCCCCACCCACCACACCCACCCACCATCAACCCCACCCACCCCCACCACACCCGAGCAGACTCTCAGGCTCTAGAATACAATTTGAGTCAAATAAAACCATAACAATGATGGTGATAATGATAGATAGACAGACAATAAAACCATAACGCCTTCAGTCCTTTTCATACAATCGGCTCGTACCCAGCCGGGGGAGACTAGTGGTGGGGGGGCTGGGGCCTGGGAGCTGTGTGTAGGAGCACAGGACAGATATGTTATATATGGGTTGGATCCAAGAACGCGAATGAGCGAGATCGTGTGCAAAAGGGTAGGCATGATTTAGCGCCTACGTGCGCCTATGATCGATGGGTGCAAGGGGATGAACTCACGTAATCGCTGGCGGGACAGCATTCTGGCCTTCCGGCCTCCCGTGCTGCTGACACTTTTGTTTGCAGTCGAGGCAGAATCTCGATCAAAAAGCATAGGTAGACAGTCTGTGTAAAACGGGAACATGTGATATATGGAAGCAAACGCATGAACTCACGTGTGGTCTCGCACGGAAGCTTTGTCGCCCGTTGTTAGCTAGTCGGACAATGCAGCCTCGGGTTTCGCCGATTTCAATGGCGACTGTTCCTAGCTACATTCCTGTCTTGATATATAGTTCCTTTTCGTTTCCAGGTATTCAGGTTGCGCAGGGATAAGAGAACCGACCTGACGATTGGGTTCACTTGGAATCTGAATCGGTCTATGAACTTGCTACTAATTACATTTCAGACCCACTCGTGAAGCAATCGATACAAGATAAGCATAGGCGGTGTCAGCATGAATTGCGGTGCTCTCACGCGTTTTATGACTTGGTGACTACTTATGTACTTCCTTAGAACTATCGGCCCAGACAGTGTTTCTGTCTGTACTGTGTCAGCTTCCCGTAGACTGTGTCATCCTTCATGACACGGTGACAGCTTCCTGTTGACTGCGTCATCGATCTCTCACTGACACACTCTGTATAGCCGGTGCCTGGCTTAAGATTCCTGACTTAGGGTCTAGTCAGGTTACAGGCATCCGCCTCTCCCACCGCTGGTGTTCTTTGGCATCCGCCTGTCCTTGTAACGCTATTCTTGTCTCCGTGTATGGATTGGCGCGTCTGTCTCCGCTGCATACATCTCTCTCCACTCTTCGAAGTGCTTTCTAGCTGATAGGTTACGGGCTTATTACTTCTACCACTGCTTTACAATGCAACTTCCGCGTGGGCCTCCTGCCGGCTTCGAGAAACTTACCCCACAGAATGGTATTTCCTGGTCGCGCGGTATGGAGAGCGTCATTATCAGTAATGGATGCGACCGAATTCTTCCTCTAAAGATTCGTGTTCCCACTGATTGGCTAGATGATTGCGCGCCAGCGGCCTCTGCTGCCGGAGATGAGTCTCCTTCCGCCATCATGGAAGCCACCCCCCCCCTCCAATACCTCCATTTCTCCGTCTCCTTCTCCTTTTGTCCAACGTCTCCGACCTGAGGTTGAGGATATTCTGATGCGCCTATGCTGTGTTTACACACAGATTATCCAGTATGCAAGGTCGCCTCCACCCGCTGATGCCCGCTTTACCTACGACACTGTAGACCTTGCTCTCCATAGCCATGAAGATGGCTATGCTTACGGCAAGTCTGACGACTCAGAGGAAGATTACTCTGATGATTGTATGGAAGATCTACAGAGTGCCAGAAGTGGCGACTTCGGTGGAGTCACTCCCTCTTCTGCTACTAGGGTTTTCCACACCTCCACTGTCTCTCCGGTGTATGAGCCTCAATTGGCACCTTCTCCTGCGGTCTTCAAGCCTCCGTCTGCCGCTCTGCTTGCGCCGCTTCCACCGGACCTACCTGAGGTGGTCAAGCCGTCTTTGCTGCGGAGTTCGTCTCATGGTCCTTTGGGTCCTCTACTCAACCTTGCAGAGCAGGCTCGCAACCCTGCAGAGCGGGCTCTTGGTGCTTACCATACTCGGGCTCGCGAGGCTGCTGCCACGAGTGTCCACAGATCTGCTGCTGGCACCTCGCAAGAGCCCCCTCCACCTCCACCGGTGGATCTGCCACCTGCGCCTGGCCCTCCGCCGTCTATGAATCCTACGCTGTCCGGCATATCCTGGGAACATCTGCTTGATGGCACACCACCTGTGCGGCTGGCTGTGCGGGACTGCCGGCTTATTCGCCAAGCCCAGTATGCTGGAGATTCTCTTGATCGCACTTTGTACGGTAGGCTGGATGAGGCAGCCACTCGGGCTAATCTAGATAGAAAGGGTCGCCCTAAGCGTGTGATGGCTTACTCTGAGCTGGGTCATGAGTGTCGTGCTTTTCTAGGACCTGTGAAGGCAGGGATTAACTACCCTTCCCCTGGAGGTGTTACCTTTGGTTATCAGCTTGAAATCACTCCGGTAGAGTGGACAGTAGATTAAAGCAGCGGAACAGACGCACCAATCTATACACGGAGACAAGGATAACGTTACAGACACAGGAGACCCATAAAGGGGCACCTGTGGTGAAAGGAGGCGGTAGACAGGAACCTAACAGGGTACAGATCAGACCGGAGACGTAGGTGACAGGAAGCTGCCACTGAGTCATCTCAAGATGACTCAGTCCCACGGGAAGCTGGCTCAGGAGAGCCGATAGTTCTAAGGGAGTACATAAGTAGTCACCAAGTCATAAAACGCGTGAGAGCACCGCTATACATGCTGATACTCCACCTATGACACAGGTGACATACAATAGTACTACTCCACCTATGGCACTGGTGACATAGAACTATATGTAACAAATTAAAAAAAAAAAAAAAAATCAAAGAACTCCGGAAAAAAAATCGAGAGAAACTTCAAATGAAACCCGAAGGGTGTAAGGGAAGGTATGAAGCAAGGCAAAGAACCAAAAAATGCCAAGTGGATATAAGAGGACAACTAAATATCAAAGTCGGGTAACAACGGTATAGAAAACCCGATCCGGGAATAGGAACCTAATGCCAATCAATGATAACTTAAAGAAACTCTAAATGTAACCAAAGAAACCTTAAAATGTAACCAAAAATTCCAGATTACATGTAACCAAAATTCTAGAATACATGTAACCAAAAAAAAATGGTTTAAGGAGAAGCAGTCATTCCAAACATGCGAATGAAACGCCAGAACACCATAGGATCAAGGGGCTTGGTGAAGGGGTCAGCACAGTTGTCCTTAGTGTTAACATAGGCAACATCCACCTGGCCATCCTCCACCAGCTCCTGGATATATTGATGGATGACATCAATGTGCTTGTTGCGAGGGAGCAGCTGACAGTCATTGGCCCAGCTCAAGGACCCCAAGTTGTCACCCTGAATGGTGACCAGGTCACAAGGCAGCCCTAGATCAATTCTCAACTTTTTCAACCATTGCACCTCCCTGGCAGTCTGAGACAGGGCCTGATACTCAGCCTCACTGGAGCTAACAGCAACAGTGGGTTGCCTTTTGCTCATCCAGTTCACAAGGCAGCCTCCAGCAAGCACAGCATAGCCAGTCTGAGATCTCCTGTCAGACCCATCATCAGCAAAGGATGAGTCACTAAAGACAGTAAAAGAGAAACCAGGGCTGTGAGTGTAAGTGAGGCCCAGATGGGAATGTTCTCTCAAATACAAAAGCAAGCGCTTGGCTGCAGCCCACAGGGGGGCAGTGGGTTGAGCAGAAAACCTGGACAGGTAGCTAACAGCAAAAGAAATATCAGGCCTTGTGCAGGTAGCCAGGTACAGCAAAGCCCCCACAAGAGAGAGGTACTGGCTATTAGAGGCCAGAGGTTCTCCAGGAGGATCAGTGACAGTGCACTTGGACATGGGAACTGAAAACTTGGGCTTGGTAGCAGCAGTGAGACCAAACTGCTCCACCAGCTCAACAATGTAGGAGTGCTGGGAGAGGTCGATCTTAACACACCTGCCGTCAGAATCAAGTGTACAAGTCATGTCCAATGAAAGGAACTGGACAGGTACACCCATTTCCTTGACTTCCCACCCAGCTGCTTCCATAGCCTTGATCAGCAAGGCATACCTATGCAGCTCACTAAAAGCACAGATAAAGTCATCCACATAGGTCAGGACATAGCTCCACCCACCAGTAGAATCCCTCCTGAAATACAGAGCAGGTTCAGCTTTGCACATGGTAAAACCGTGGGCAACCAAAACCTGCTTTACATCTTTGCTCCAAGCCCTGGGTGCCTGCTTCAAACCATAAAGAGATTTAATTAGCTTGCACACAAGGGGAACATTGTCAGGACCAAGTTCATGAAAGCCCTCAGGCTGGTAGCAGAACAGGTCCAGACCAGGTTCCAGCTTGGCATTCAAGAATGCAGTCTTGATGTCCAGCTGCCTCACAAACATTTTTCTATGAGTGATGGCAGCAAGGAGCACACGAAGACCTGCTTTAGAGGAGACGGGGGCATATACATCATGGTAGTCCAGCCCAGGACGTTGCAGAAAACCACGAACTACAAAACGAGCTTTAAAACGCAAAGAACCATCAGCCCCATGTTTCTTGACAAATAACCATCTGCCAGATAGAATCCTCTGCCTAGGAGGCTGTGGAGTGAGGACCCAAGTGCCATGAGCATGGAGGGAGGCCATCTCATCCTTCATAGCCTGCAGCCAGAGATCTCTGTCTGGGTTGGTAGGTAACATTGCAGCTTTATAAGAGAGTTCAGTAGAGGTAGAAATAAAAGCCCCCACGTACAAGCAGTGTACTTGTACATGGGCAGCGGGGATATCAGCAGTATCAGCAGTAACCGGTAATAAAGCCCCCAGCGCAGCTACTCATGCGTGGTTGAACAAGGCCGGCCTCCTTTGCCTCTAAATCGTCGAAGCCTGGGTACACTGGAACACCCCAGCCATACGCAGTATCTGACCCGGACCAGTGTTCGAGGTCATCACTCACATCATCTGTGACGGCCACATCGTTGCAATGCCTGGTCCGGTATAAACCACCAGGTATAGCAGGGGGTGAAGTGATCAACAACTCCCGCGAGCTATCCGAATAGGTGGACGGGGGGTGGCGACTAGTGGGCAGTGGACCTGTACTAGGTTCCACTATGACCCGAGGCTGTCCTAATCCTACGACTTCACCGACGAAACGTGGCGCAGAGGAAGGCCCGGCGACCCCCTGAGATTCGAATAAATTAGAGCTTGAAGGAACATCAGACTCCCCCTGGCCCAATGCCGCCGCACGCGATACAGCACCATCATTACCTGGCCTGGGACGCATCGTCATCCCATGACCAGTAAAGCGGTCAACAATCGGGGTTGGTAAAGGGCCCAGGACATTGTCAGTAGTATCAAGCCCTTTACCGATGATAGCGGCAGGGGTGCGAGAAAAATACTGAGATCCATCATAGGGAAAGAGCCCATGGATACAGTTATAGCTAAACTGTTCATAGAAGAGCACATCACGACTCTCTACCACCTGGCGCAACTTCGGAACCCAAACAAAATAACCCTTACTCACCAGAGAATACCCAACCAGTCTACCAGATAACGCCCTTTCGTCAAGCTTATTGCGCTTCTTCCCATTCACTAAGGTAACATAGCATGGGCACCCGAACACGCGCAATAACGATACATCAGGTAGAACCCCAAAGAACAACTCGTATAGAGTATTGTCACCCTGATCGGGCAGCCGGTTACGTAGATAACACACTCGCACTCTGCTGAGCAATGTATACCATCAATAATGCATGCACAGCCCAACCGATTCTAACCACGCCTCTATACCACTTAACTAAAAAATCCTTAGCCCTATCAGAACTCAAACACTTGAAACCCAAACTCACGTAGCTAAGGCATACACCTAAGGGGGGAACCAGGGGCACAGGAAAACAAAGTTAGCAACCTGTGTCGAACCACGGAACGCACCCAGGGGTCACAAGGAGCCTAAGAGAGAAAAATATCCACCAAGATATCATGCCAAAGATCCTCCACGGCCGCTGGTCTAGGGCCAGGACGGCGTCCACTTCGGCCTGTAGCATGGGCGAAGTCCGGCGCTGCGAGACCTGGGATCACAGAAGGTGGGGAAGCGTTAGGGCGAAGGCGAGATTTGAGGTATGGGAAAAAGGAGACGAGGATGAAAGTGCAGCAAGTCGCACCTGGTGCAGAAGATCGCACCAATGGCAGAAAATCGCAAATCGCAAGGGCAGAATTCGAAAATTTATCGCTAGGATGCGAAGAGCAGAGCCGAGGCATGTAAAGGTCCTAATATCCCGCCGTCGATTATCAGTCAATCCCAAGTCCCCCCCTCTATCGCTCGACTCACCCGGTTGGGGGGTAGAGGGAGCAGCACCCGAGTGGTGCTGACCATACCCCCCTGCTTCCTACCACCTCCAGAATCTCCAGGCGTAGGTCGTCCTCCTCTGGCGAACCCTACGGCAGTGCCGGCGATCCGCCAGCTTGATTGAAAAAATTCTCCAGAAGGTAGCACAGAGCCACTAGAGCGCAAGCTCATGCCAGTAGCCAACAGTCGGCTGGGCAGAGCAAAGGGGGGGCACAGACGACGTAGACATCAGCAGGGAGCTTGGTCGGCTTGGCAAACTCCGGTATGCAGGCAGAGCCTCAAACACCGGAGAAAGGTTAGCGACGTCAGGGACGCGAGCAGATGAAGACGGGGTATCTCCACCGATGTCCAGGCTAGTCGCCGACTTGAGTCTGCACGTCACAGTCATCTACGACAGACGGGAGGAGGCGACAGACGGCAGGGGAGGAAAAGGAAGAGAAGATGGAGGAATGACCGGGGGGGGTTACTTCCACGATGGCGGAAGGATCCTCCTCTCCGGCAGCAGAGGCCGCTGGCGCGCAGTCGTCTAGCCAATCTAGAGGAACCTGCACCCCCGTCGGGAGGATTCGGTCGCATCCATTGCTCACAATGACACTGCGGATCCCACGAGCCCATGAAACACCATTTAGTTTGGTAAGTTTCACAAGGCCGGCAGGAGGCCCTCGCGGAAGTTGCATTATCAAAGCAGTGGTAGTGATGAGGAGCCCAGTAACCTATCAGCTTGAAATCACTCCGGTAGAGTGGACAGTAGATTAAAGCAGCGGAACAGACGCACCAATCTATACACGGAGACAAGGATAACGTTACAGACACAGGAGACCCATAAAGGGGCACCTGTGGTGAAAGGAGGCGGTAGACAGGAACCTAACAGGGTACAGATCAGACCGGAGACGTAGGTGACAGGAAGCTGCCACTGAGTCATCTCAAGATGACTCAGTCCCACGGGAAGCTGGCTCAGGAGAGCCGATAGTTCTAAGGGAGTACATAAGTAGTCACCAAGTCATAAAACGCGTGAGAGCACCGCTATACATGCTGATATTGGTGGGATTGGGCGTAGGAACAATGATCTCCGAGGGTATCAGTATGTGAAGGTCCCTCTCAGTTTTGTTCCTGTTAGGCCTGATTTCGAGCTCGTTGCGAGTGTTGCGCGTTCCTTAGATCTCATTAGGAACTTAGATGATCAGCGCGCATATGATGCTGGCATTGCTGCCGAGTATTTTATGTCGGTTCGTGCCTCGTATGCTCCTGTGCCTGATCCTCTTGCTGCTGGACCCTCGGCCTCTCATGGTGAGTCTCGTGTAGATCCTGCACTGTTGGGTTTTAGTGCCCTGCCCCTGGAACGTCAGGAGTTCATGTGTCTCACTATGATGCTTGCGAACATGACGGATGCGATGGTCAATGTGTATCTGGATTTTGCCACTCCTCGGGATATCTTCTTGCATATCCGAAGACAGCGTTCTGATGCTCTTGCTGCTCGTGTCCCTCTCATGCTTGTTGAGCTTCGGCGTGCAACCATGGACAACTCTGAACCTGTGGATGTGTTCTTTCGCAGGGTCCGGGGCTTGTGCACTGACCTCCGCAGTGCGGGATACCCACAGCCTCAGCGCCATGCCATGCATACTATTATTAATGGCATCATGCACCCCCGCTTCGACTCTCTGCGGCTACAGTTTGGTCTCGCACTGCATCAGAACCAGCCTGTTGATTACTGGACCTGTCTGGCAGCATATAGATCATTAGATTTCTTGAACGTGTCTCTCCCTAAGTCTGATCCGAGGCATCCTGGTTGGTCCCGCGATCCTCCCCAGGTCCCTGCCAATGCTGCTTTTCAGCGTGGCGGGGGACCTGGTCCTCAGGGTTCCGGGACTACCAAGAGGCGCTTGGATTGCACTTGGGGCCCCTGTCTTTCCAAAACGAGCCACTCGGAGGACCGTTGCTGGACGAAACATCCGCACCTGCGAAAGGCCAAGGCTGGTGCACCGGGCATTGAACCCGTGCCCGTTGCCTTGGCCCTTCCAGGTTCGCTGACTCGCAAGCAGTTGTCCTCCTTGCAGGCTCAGATTGATGGGTACGCCATGTCCAAGAACTAGGAGGTACGCTCTGTCCTATTCTCTTGCACTACGAAGTTCTCTAACGTGTGTAGCCCTAGTCTTTCTGAGGGTGTCTGGCATGTGGCCTCTGGAGCTGGAATGTCAATCACGGGTGATAAGTCTTTGTTCACTGTGTTTGAATCTTCTGCTGTTGGGCCTACGGTTCGATTTGGTGACGGGGTGATTCAACGGTCAGAGGGTAAGGGATCCATTGTGTTATGTAGTGATTGGTTACCAACATCAATCACTCTAACCAATGTTCTTTATATCCCTCACTGTCCGGTGAATCTCCTGTCAGTAAATGCTGTAGCTCATTCTCTCCACTGCCAGGTTTCTTTTGATAGTCTTAGTTGCACTGCCACTCAGGGCTCTTCTGTTCTCTGGTCCTTCCCTGCCTCCAGTGATGGTGTGTACAAGTTTGCATGTAGGCCTTGTCACACCTCCAGTCGTTGTTTAAGAGTTGCTTACAATTATCCAGCGTTTGCACTTGATGTTGATGAGGACGGTGGAGTTGTTCTCCCTACCACTCCTGCATGGTTGTGGCATAGGCGGTTGGGTCATCCCGGCTATAGTGCCTTACACAAACTTGTCAAGAGTGGTATGGTTAAGAACTTACCCCTCAGTCTGGGTCAAGTGCAAAAGTTGGGTAAGATCCCATGTGATGCTTGTCACAAGGCTAAGGGCAAACGTCTCCCTTTTCCTAAAGAAAGCAAAACTGAGATCCGTGCACCTCTCCAACGACTTCACTTGGATATAATGGGACCAGTTCATATTAGGGGTCTGCGTGGGGAGTTTTACATCCTGTGCCTCATAGACCAATTCTCTGGCTTTGCTGAAGTATTGTGCTTGAGGACCAGGGATGAAGCTCCCTTAGCAGTCCAAACTATCATCCTCAGATGGTCAAATCAGCTGCAGGGGTTTGCCTTTAAGTGTCTGAGATCTGACAGGGCCAAGGAGTTTATAGTTAAATGGTTCGAGGATTGGCTGATATCGGTTGGGGCAGTACATGAGTTATCGTTGGTGTACACTGCCCAGCAGAACGCAACTGTGGAAAGGTATAATGGGGTCTTGCAGTCTATAGCTAGGAGTATCCACCTGGAATCAAAGCTAGCTAAGTCTTTCTGGCCTTATGCCTTCCTAGCTGCTTGTTACCTTCGTAACCGACTGCCCAATCAGGGACGCAAGACACCTTATGAGTTGTTTTATGGGGTGATGCCTGATGTGTCGTTGTTACGTGTGTTTGGATGCCCCTGCTATGTCACGTTAGTCAATGGGAAGAAACGTAACAAGCTGGACGAAAGGGCGTTATCTGGTAGACTGGTTGGGTATTCTCTGGTGAGTAAGGGTTATTTTATTTGGGTTCCTAAGTTGCGCCAGGTAGTAGAGAGTCGTGATGTACTCTTCTATGAACAGTTTAGCTATAACTGTATTCCTGGGCTTCCTCCCTATGACGGGTCGCCGTATGTTTCTAGCATCCCTGCCGCTATCAACGGACACATGCCTGAGGCTGCGGGCCATTCCTTAGATCCTTTGCTTTCCCCAATTGTTGACCACTGTCCTGGCCATAGGATGATTCTGCGTCCCAGGTCAGGGGCTGCTGGTACTGTATTGCGTGAGAATGCACTGGGCGGGCGAGGTTCTGCAGTTCCTACGGATAAAATCTTAGCCGAATCTCAGTGGGTCGCCAGGCCCTCCTCTGCGTCAAATTCCGTCGGTGAAGCTCTAGGATTACGACAATCTCAGATCATAGTGGAGCCTCTTATAGGTCCATTGTCTAATAGTCACCCTGCTCCAATCATCTTGGATGGCTCGAAGGGGTTGGTGAGCGCTTCGCCTCCTGCCGTTCCTGATAGATTAATCGGGAGCCCGGGTGATGATGTAGCCTTTGCCGATAGTGCAAGTGATGATCTTGATCATTGGTCAGGCTCCGATACTGCGTATGGCTGGGGTGTTCCGGTCGACCCAGGCTTCGTTGAATTAGAGGCAAATAAGGCCGGCCCTGTTCAACCAGGCAGTAGTTCTGCACTGGGGGCTCTACTACCGGTTACTGCTGATACTGCTGATATCCCCGCTGCTCATGTACAAGTAAACTGCTTGTACGTGGGAGCATCTGTTGCCCCCTCCACTGAACTAACCTATAAAGCTGCCATGCTCCCTACCAACCCTGACAGGGATCAATGGCTTCTTGCTATGAAGGATGAGATGGCTTCCCTACATGCCCATGGTACTTGGGTACTCACTCCACAGCCTCGTAAGCAAAAGATCCTGTCAGGCAGGTGGTTATTTGTGAAGAAGATTGGGGTTGATGGTTCTATACGCTTCAAGGCACGTTTTGTGGTACGTGGCTTTCTGCAACGTCCTGGGCTGGATTTTCATGACGTATATGCCCCTGTCTCCTCTAAAGCAGGTCTTCGGGTGCTCCTGGCTGCCATCACTCATAGAAAGATGTTTGTTCGGCAGCTGGACATCAAAACTGCGTTTCTGAACGCTAAGCTGGAACCTGGTCTGGACCTGTACTGCCGCCAGCCTGAGGGCTTTCAGCACCTTGGTCCCAACGGTGTTCCCCTTGTGTGCAAGCTGCTCAAGTCTCTTTATGGATTGAAGCAGGCACCCAGGGCTTGGAGTAGGGATGTCAAGCGGGTTCTGGTTGCACACGGCTTCACTATGTGCAAGGCTGAACCTGCTCTGTATTTTAGGAAGGATTCTGATGGTGGGTGGAGCTATGTTCTGACCTATGTTGATGATTTTATCTGTGCTTTTAGTGAGCTGGATAGGTATGTGTTGCTTATCCAGGCTATGGAAAAGGCTGGCTGGGAGGTCAAAGAGATGGGTGTTCCGGTTCAGTTCCTCTCTTTGGACATGCATGTTACACTTGATTCTGAAGGCAGGTGTGTTCAGATCAACATCTCTCAGCACACCTACATTGTTGATCTGATGGAGCAGTTTGGTCTTACTGATGCTGCCCCACCCAGGTTTGCTGCCCCCATGGCCAAGTCCACCGTTTCTGACGCCCCTGGAGAACCCCTGCCGTCTAATAGCCAGTACCTCTCTCTTGTGGGTGCTTTGCTATACCTGGCTACTTGCACCAGGCCTGATATTTCTTTTGCTGTGAGCTACCTGTCCAGGTTTTCTGCTCACCCTACCGTCCCTCTCTGGGGGGCTGCCAAGCGGTTGCTCTTGTATTTGAGAACACATTCCCACCTGGGTCTCACTTACACCCACAACCCTGAGTTCTCTTTTACTGTCTTTAGTGACTCATCCTTTGCTGATGATGGGTCTGACAGGCGGTCTCAGACTGGCTTTGCTGTGCTAGCTGGGGGGTGCATAGTGAACTGGATGAGCAAGAGGCAGCCTACTGTTGCCATTAGCTCTAGTGAGGCTGAGTATCAGGCCCTGTCCCAGGCTGCCAGGGAGGTACAATGGTTGAAGAAATTGAGGGTGGATCTGGGTCTGCCTTGTGCTTTGGTTACCATTCAGGGTGACAACTTAGGGTCTCTAAGTTGGGCCAAAGACTGGCAGCTCCTGCCTCGCAGCAAGCACATTGATGTTATTCATCACTACATCAAGGAGCTGGTGGAGGATGGTTCACTGGATGTTGCCTATGTTAACACCGTGGATAACTGTGCTGACCCCTTCACCAAGCCCCTTGATCCTGCTGTGTTCTGGAGGTTTGTCCGCATGTTAGGTATGACCGCTTCTTCTTAGGGTCATCCTTGCATTTGGTCATATTAGTTTCTTTTCGTTATCAAAGTTTGGCATTAGGTTCCTATTCCCGGATCGGGTTTTCTATACCGTTGTTACCCATTTTTGATATTAGTTTTTCCTCTCTTTCTAGCTTGGCAAATTGTTTTAGAATTTTTTGCCTTGTTTCATTCCTTCCTATAACCCTTTGGGTTCCATTTGAAGTTCTCTCGATTTTTTCGGAGTTCTTTGATTTTTTTTTTTTTATATATGTTACATATAGTTCTATGTCCCCAGTGCCATAGGTGGAGAGGTAGTATTGTATGTCACCTGTGTCATAGGTGGAGTGTCAGCATGAATTGCGGTGCTCTCACGCGTTTTATGACTTGGTGACTACTTATGTACTTCCTTAGAACTATCGGCCCAGACAGTGTTTCTGTCTGTACTGTGTCAGCTTCCCGTAGACTGTGTCATCCTTCATGACACGGTGACAGCTTCCTGTTGACTGCGTCATCGATCTCTCACTGACACACTCTGTATAGCCGGTGCATGGCTTAATTCCTGACTTAGGGTCTAGTCAGTTACAGGCATCCGCCTCTCCCACCGCTGGTGTTCTTTGGCATCCGCCTGTCCTTGTAACGCTATTCTTGTCTCCGTGTATAGATTGGCGCGTCTGTCTCCGCTGCATACATCTCTCTCCACTCTTCGAAGTGCTTTCTAGCTGATAGGCGGGAACCTTACAATGCAACTAACATTTGCGCATCAAGCGCTTTGTCAATGAGTGCGAATTGAGGTGTTAAAGTCGCAATCGATGTCTTCAAGACGCCTCGATAATCACACGACCATCCGTGTGTGTAGCTGCGGAAATTACGTCATTCTTTTCGACAAAGGTTACACTAATGGAGGTCGAAAAATTACTCTATTTTCGCGATTGAGTTGACGATGAGCATTGAAACCTAATAGATTAGTTAGCACTAGTGACTTGGGTGATCTCCTCCAAGGGCGCGGACTACTGAGCTACCCAAGGAAATTGTACAAATACTAAAACCTGAATAACTTTGCCCAAACTTGATATTTTTTTGCTGTTGTTGTATGGTTGGAAAGGTCTAGACGAGATGATCATGGCCCCCCCTTTCACTCTTTAATACTGTCTGGGAGTCAATGATATGAAGCCTCGGGGGGGGGGGGGAGGGGGGGGGGGGGGGAGGGGGTGGATCAGGGGGGGAAAAACAATTTCTGAACATGCTTCTGCAAACTTTATTCTTGCCCCCCCCTCTAGTGACCTCCACCAGCGTGGGTAAAAACAGTTGCATGGCATTGATTAAGCAGTTGCATTAGGGCCGGTCAAACATGCCCCCATTATCGTCAAACTTTGCTGGAGAATCCCTGAAAATCACCCCAATGTTTTGTCGTTTCCATAGCCATGCCTAGAAATTTGTGGGAGCCAAATTAGGATCTAGGATCTAAGGAAAGTTACAGCCGTTGTTGGGGTTCAATATCAGAAATGCACTCCACCATGGGGGGGGGGGGGGGCTGCCAAAGATTTTTCTTTTCATGCTAAGAGCAGCAGCTTCTAGGTAGCTCCTCTGGCTTGCAACGCAGTCAAACCTAAAGCAATATAGTGCATCTGGAAGCTGACACAATGAGCTTACTATTTTATAAATAAAATAAATACGATCTTGGGGCGTAGCTCACTGATCGGCTAAGGGAGCTGCCTAGAAGCTAATGCTGGCAGCCAAAAAGAAAAGCAGTTGGGCCTGCCAAAAGACTTGCTAGGCAGAGATGCTCCGATCCACGCCTTGTATCACCATCATGAAAAGGCTCATATTTCCAGGGCTCAGGGTTGAAATGAAAAACAAATGTAGTTGTTATCAGCTTATACACTTCAAGAGTGGAGAATACTCGCAGCAGTCAAACGCGCCAATCTATACACGTAGATGAGAATGATTACAGCGACTGGGGAACCACAAAGGACACCAGCGGTGGAAGGGGCGGAAGCCTGGAACCTAATCAGGGTACAAGCTATACAGCGCGTGTCAGGGGACCAGGGGACGCAGCCTACAGGAAGCTGTCACCGTGTCATGAAGGATGACAAAGTCTACGGGAAGCTGACACAGTACAGACAGAAAAGGAGTTACTGTCTGTACCGATAGTTCTAAGGAAGTACATAAGTAGTCACCAAGACATAAAAAGATTGAGTGAACCGCAATTGATGCTGATAGTTGTTGAGTTGGTCTCAACAGGAGGATAACATAATAAAACTATCCCCCCACCCCCACCCCCCCACCAGAAAAGTTGGAAGAGTAAAGAAAGGGGTGGGGGGTGTGGGGGGGGACCAAATTTAGGTATAACCTAGCCTATGTTGTGGAAAATCATTTCCTTCACGCTCCCATGACTGACTATTGAGTCAAACCAAATGCGACTTATTAGTGCACCTTGAAGTGGACACAATCTGCTGAAGTATCTGGGTTTAGCTCAGTGGCTGTCTCAAGGAGCTACTTAGAAGCTACTGCTCATCATAGATGAAAAATGAAAGCTCTGCAAAGGGAAAAGTATTTGAACCGTCTAATCTACTTAGTATGCTCCCTGCTAGTTTCCGTGGGTAAAGCACGGTGGCCTTGGAATTGTGAGACGGTGACTGCTCAGATAGGGTGAAAAACCATGCAAGTACACATCAAATCAAAATTAAGGCTGATGAACAAACAGGACTTAAATCCCCCTTGCATCCGAAGGAGGCAGAACCCCCACACGCTTTCAGGTTTCTGGCCAAACAGGGTTTCAATCAGTCCAAGGGCAAGCCGGGTTGGGCGCCGCTGGCTGGCCTGAGGCCCTCCCACTGGTACTGCTTCACATCCCAATTTGAGAATCCCACGCCCCACTCTATGAAGCTCGTGCCCACTATATAAAGTTTGTAAAATACAGTAGTGCATTTGTCTTGAGCATCTACCGCAGAGTGACTAACGTTTATGTACATGTAGTGGCTATATATATATCCACTGCAAACTACCACTACACTACCACTATATTACCACTACATACCACCACTACCACAGTACGTAGTGGCCCCACCGCTAATAGTAGGCAACCTTAAACTGACTTCTACTTACTCGAGGACGGTGTACCATACAGATACGTACATAAAATACAATATATATACAAACATGCATAAGGATGCCTTGCACAAGATGCATGCATGCAACAAATAGGAGGAAGGCTACCTGGGATGAGAAGTTAGTATTGTATGTATGAACGTTACAGTCCAGGGGTAGGCCAAATAGGCTAAAAGGACTTGCCCAACTGTTAGGAAGAGCACTGATGAACTGAACCCCGAACAATCGTTTAGCCGGCGGGGGCCCTGAGTTCGTGCTACAGTTAAAATTTAAATCTACAATATAATTAAATCATCATCTCAGCTGGGATGAAAATTTAATTGTGCGTATTAAGTAAGATACATGCTTGCATGCAAAAAACAATCAGAAAGCTAGCTGGAATCAGAAGTTAGTAAAGCAAGATACATGCATGCAACAAACAGAAGAAAAGCTAGCTGGAACTAGAAGTCAGTCTAAAATAAAATGCACGCATACAACAGACAGAAATCTAGGAGGGCTGAAACTTGAAAACCAGTCTCTTGAATGAGCACCATCTGTTACTTGCACTTCAACCTGTATGTGCTGTATGTAATATATTAAATGCTGGGTGGTGTGTGTGTGAGAGTACGTAACTACGTACACTCAAACTTGTATGTGCTGTATGGTATATATATAAATGCTGGGTGGTGTGTGTGTGTGAGAGTACGTAACTACGTACACTTCAACTTGTATGTGCTGTATGTATATATTAAATGCTGGGTGGTGTGGTGTGTGAGAGTACGTAACTACGTACACTTCAACTTGTATGTCTGTATGGTATATATTAGGGGGGGGGGGGGGGGGGGGGGAGAAGTAATGGGAGGAGGGGTGAATGAAAGAAGCGAGGGAGAACTGCAGGGGGAGAGGAATGAAGGGGGAGGAGGGACGAAAAGAAAAGAAAAAAAAAAGTGCAAGGAAGGAAAAGGAGAGGCAAGGAATGAGGGAAGGTAGAGGAGGAAAGGGCTGAAAGAAAGCGGACGAGGAGGATGTAAGGGCAAGGCGAAGGGAGGTGGGGGGGAGGGGGGAGAGGGGGCGAAAGGAAGATCGGAACTAGAGGAAAAAATGAGGAGGAGTGGAAGGGGGGGGGGGGGTGGCGAGGAGGGGAACGTATGAGCGGGAGTGGGGAGCACCCGGCGAAAATGAAGGTAAGCGCCAGAAAAAGGGACGGCGGAGACACACGAGAGGAGGAGAGGTGTGAGGAATGGGGACAGAGAGAGGTAAATGAAAAGAGTGGGCCAACGAAAAGGGTGGAATGAGGAGGGGGGGAGGAAAAAGGGAAGGGGAGTTTATGAAGAAGGTAGGGAGAGGGAAGGGGGCGGAAAGAAAGCAGGGAGATAAATGCTTGGTGGTGTGTGTGGTGAGAGTACGTTAACTACGTCACTTCAACTTGTATGGCTGTATTTATATATCTATAAACTGCGGGTGTGTTGTGGTGAGAGTACGTAACTAGTACACTTTCAACTTGATGTGCTGTTGATATATATAAATGCTGGGTGGTGTGTCGTGAAGTAGAACTACGTACACTGAACTGGATGCTGCTGTATGTATATATATAAATGCTGGGTGGGGTGTGTGTGAGATACGTAACTGTACGTACACTTTCAACTTGTATGTGTGTATGTATATAATATTAAAGCGGGTGGTGTGTGTGTGCGAGTACGAGATACGACACTTCAATTGTATGTGCTGGATGTTATATCTATAAATGCTGGGGGGTGGTGTGTGAGGAGTACGTAACTACGTACACTTCAAATTGTATGTGCTGTATGTATATATATAAATGCGGGGTGTGTGGGTGTGAGAGTAGTCACTAGTACACTTAATTGATGTGCTGTATGATATAATATAAATGCTGGGTGGTGTGTGTGTGAGAGTACGTAACTACGTACCACTTCAACTTGTTGTGCTGTATGTGAATCTATATAAATGCTGGGTGGTGTGTGTGTGAGAGTACGTAAAATACGGTACACTTCAACTGTAGTGCGTATGTAGATATATAATGCTGGGTGGTGTGGGTGATGAGAGTACGTAACTACGATACACTTCACCTTGTAGTGCGTATGTATATATATAAATGCGGGTGCGTGTGTGTGTGGAGTACGTAACTACGTACCCTCAACTGTAGGTGTGTATGTAATATTAAATGCCTTTTTGGTGTGTGTGTGTGAGAGTAGTAAAAGCGTACACTTCAAACTTGTAGTGCTGTATGTATATATATAAATGTGGGTGGTGTGTGTTGAGAGTACGTAACTACGTACACTTCAACTTGTATTGTGCTGTTATGTATATATCTAAAATGATGGTGGTGTGTGTGTGAGAGTACGTAACTACGACACGTCAACTTGTATGTGCGTATGTATATATATAAATGCGGGTGGCGTGTGTGTGAGAGACGTAACTACGTACAAATTCACCTTGTATGTGCTGTATGTATATATATAAAGGCGGGTGGTGTGTGGTGCGGTACGGTAATACGTACACTTAAACTGTATGTGCTGTATGTAATACATAAATGCTGGGCGGTGTGTGTGTGAGAGGACGTAATACGTACACTTTAACTGTATGTGCTGATGTATATATATACTGCTGGGTGGTGTGTTGTGTGAGAGTACGTAAACTACGTAACTGCAACTTGTATGTGTGTATGTATAGAATAAATGGCGGGGTGGTGTGTGTGTGAGAGTAGTAAAAAATCCGGTACACTCAATGTATGTGCGTATGTATATGATATTAAATGCGGGGTGGTGTGTGTGCGAGGAGACGTAATACGTACACTTCAACTTGTATGTGCTGTATGTATATATATAATGCGGGGTGTGTGTGTTTGAGAGTTACGTACATACGTACAACTTCAACTTGATATGTTGCTGTAGGTATATATATAAATGCTGGTGGTGTGTGTGTGAGAGACGGAACTACGTACACTCACACTTGTATGTGCTGTTATGTTATATTTTAAAGGTGGGTGGTGTGTGTGTGAGAGTACGTAAACTACGTACACTTCAACTTTATGTGCTGTAATGTATATATATAAAATGATGGGTGGTGGGTGTGGGCGAGTACGTAATACGTACTTCAACTTTGTATGTGCTGTATGTATATATATTAAAGTGGTGGTGTGGGTGAGAGTACGTAATACGTCAACTCACCTTGTATGTGTGTATGTATATAGATAAATGCTGGGGTGGTGTGTGTCGTGAGAGTACGTACTACGTACACTTCAACGTGTATGTGCGTATGTATATATCTAAATGGCTGGGTGGTGTGTGTGTGCGAGAGTAACTACGTACACTGCAAACTTGTATGTGCTGTATGTATATATAGAAAGCTGGGTGGTGTGTGGTGAGAGTACGTAACTTAGTACCACTTCAACTTGTATGTGTGTAGTATTATATAATGCTGGGTGGTGTGTGTGCGAGTACGTACACTTACGTACACTTCAACTTGTATGTGCTGTATGTATATATATAAATGCTGGGTGTGTGTGGTGTGAGGAGTACGTAACTACGTACACTTCACTTGTATGTGCTGTATGTCTATATATAAATGCTGGTTGTGGTGTGTGGGAGTACGTAACTACGTACACTTCAACTTGTATGTGCTGTATTGTATCTATAATAAAATGCTGGGGTGGTGTGTGTGTGGGATACGTAATTACGTACACTTAACTGGGATGTGCTGTATGTATATATATAACTGCGGGTTGGGTGTGTGGGCGAGTACGTAAACTACGTTACACTTCAACGTGTTGTGCTGATGTAATATTATTATAAATGCTGGGTGGGTGTGTGTGAGGAGTACGTAACTACGTACACTTCAAACTTGTATGTGCTGTATGTTATATATATAAATGCTGGTGTGTGTGGTGAGAGTACTCACTGACGTAAACTTCAACTTGTATGTGCTGTATGTATATATATAAATGTGGGTGGTGTGTGTGTGCAGAGACGTAACGTAACACTTGAACTTGTATGTGCGTATGTATTATATAAATGCTGGTGGTGTGTGTGTGAGAGTACGAACGTACACTTCAACTGTATGCGCGTATGTATAACATAATGCGGGTGGGGTGTGGGTGAGAGTTACGTAAACTACGTACACTTCACCTTGTAGTGCTGTATGTATATTATAAATGCTGGGTGGTGTGGTGGAGAGTAACGTAACTACGTAACCTTTTCAACTGATGTGCCGTTATGTAATATATAAATGCTGGGTGGTGTGTGTGGAGAGTACCGTAACTACGTACACTTCAACTGATGTGCTGTTGTATATTATAATGCTGGGTGGTGTGTGTGGAGAGTAGAATACGTACACTTTCAACTGTATGTGCTGTATGTATATATATAAATGTGGTTGGTGGGTGTGTGAGAGTACGTAATACGTACACTTCAACTTGTATGTGTGCGATGTATATATATAATGCTGGGTGGTGTGTGTGTGAGAGTAGTAACTCGTACACCTTCAACTTGTCTGGGCTGTATGCATATGATAAATGCTGGTGGTGGTGTTGTGAGAGTACGAACTACGTACACTTCCAACTTGTATGGTGGTATGTATATTATAAATTGCTGGGTGGTGTGTGTTGTGAGAGTAATGTAACTAGTACACTTCACTTGTAGTGTGTATGTAATATATAAATGCTGGGTGGTGTGTGTGTGAGGTACGTAATACGTTACACTTCAAAACTGGGTGTGCTGTATGTTATATCTAAATGCTGGGTGGTGTGTGGTGAGAGTACGGAAAATGTACCACTCAACTTGTATGTGCTGGCTGGTATTAAATTTTAATATAAATGCGGGTGGGTGTGTGGTGAGAGTACGTAAAATACGTACACTTCAACACTTGTATGTGCTGTATGTATATATTATTAAATGCTGGGTGGTGGTGGTGAGAGTGTAAAAGACGTCAACTTCAACTGTATGTGCTGTATGTATATATATAAATGGGTGGTGTGTGTGTGAGAGGACGTAACTACGTACACTTCAACTTGTATGTGCTGTATGTATATATATAAATGCTGGGTGGTGTGTGTGTGAGAGTACGTAATTACGTACACTTCAACTTGTATGTGCTGTATGTATATATATAATGCTGGGTGGTGTGTGTGTGAGAGTACGTAACTCTGTTTAAACTTAAACTTGTATGTGCGGTATGTATTATATATACATGCTGGGTGGTGGGTGTGTGAGAGTACGTAAACACGTACACTTCAACTCGTAGGCTGTATGTATATATATTAAAGCGGGTGGTGTGTGGTGAGAGTACGTAATCTACGTTACACTTCAACTTGTATTGTGTATGTATATATATAAATGCTGGGTGGTGTGTTGTGTGAGAGTAAGGAACTACGTAACTTAAATTGTATGTGCTGTATGTATATATATAAATGCTGGGTGGTGTGTGTGTGAGAGTACGTAACTACGTACACTTCAACTTGTATGTGCTGTATGTATATATATAAATGCTGGGTGGTGTGTGTGTGAGAGTACGTAACTACGTACACTTCAACTTGTATGTGCTGTATGTATATAATAAATGCGGGTGGGCCGTGTGTGTGAGAGTTACTGTAACTAGTACCTTCAACTTGTATGTGATGATGGATATAGATAAATTGCTGGGGTGGGATGTGTGTGAAGGTACGGAAACTACGTACACTTCAAACTTGTATGTGCTGTATGTAGATCTTATAATGCTGGGTGGTGTGTGTGTGAGAAGTACGTAACTACGTACACTTCAACTTGATGTGCTGTAATGTATATAATCAATGCCGGGTGTGGTGGAGAGTACGTAATACGTACACTTCAACTTGTATGTGCTGTATGTATATATATAAATGCTGGGTGGTGTGTGTGTGAGAGTACGTAACTACGTACACTTCAACTTGTATGTGCTGTATGTATATATATAAATGCTGGGTGGTGTGTGTGTGAGAGTACGTAACTACGTACACTTCAACTTGTATGTGCTGTATGTATATATATAAATGCTGGGTGGTGTGTGTGTGAGAGTACGTAACTACGTACACTTCAACTTGTATTTTGTTGCTTATGTATATATATCAATGCTGGGTGGTGTGTGTGTGAGAGTACGTAACTACGTAAACTTCAACTTGTCTTGCTGTAGTATTATATATAAAGGCTGGGTGGTGTGGGGTGAGAGTACGTAACTACGTACACTTAACTTGTTGTGCTGTATGTTAATATAAATGCTGGGTGGTGTGTGTGTGAGAGAACGTAAACTAAGTAAACTTCAACTTGTATGTGCTGTAGTATCTATATAAATGTGGGGGTGTGGGGGGAGAGTACTAACTACGTACACTTCAACTTGTATGTGCTGTATGTAGAATTAAAGGCGGGTGGTGTGTGTGTGAGAGTACGTAAACTACGTACCTTCAACTTGTATGTGTGTATGTATTATATAAAATGCGTGGGGGGGTGTGGGTGTGAGAGTACGTACTACGTACCTTCAACTGTATGTGCTGATGTCTATATATAAATGGGTGGTGTGTGGTGAGAGTAGTAATTACGTACACTTCAACTTGATTGTGCTGTATGTTATATATAAATGTGGTGTGTGTGTGTGAGGAGTACTTAACTACGTCACTTCAAATTGTATTGCTGTATGTATATATATAAATGGGGTGGTGGTGGGTGTGAGGTACGTCATCCGTAACACTTCAACTTGTATGTGCTGTATGTATATATAGAAATGCTGGGTGGTGTGGGTGTGAGAGTACGTCAAATACGTACACTTCACTTGTATGTGCGTATGTATAATATATACATGCTGGGTGGTGTGTGTGTGAGAGTTACGTAACTACGTACCTTCAACTTGTATGTGTGTCTGTCTTCTATCATGCTGGGTGGTGTGGGTGGAGGACGACCTCCGTTACCCTTCAACTTGTATGTGCTGGAGTTATATATAAATGCTGGGTGGTGTGTGTGTGAGCGTACGGAACTCCGTACACTTTCAACTTGTATGTGCTGTATGTATATATGATAACGCGGGTGTGCTGTGGTGCGAGTACCGCCCTAAAGTCAACTGCAACTTGTATGTGCTGTCTGTTCTATCTAAATGCTGGGTGGTGTGTGCAGTGAGAGTACGTAACTACCCGACCCACTGCACACTTGTTATGTGCTGTATGTAGTACTCTACATGGCGAGGTGGTGTGTGTGTGAGAGTACGTAACCAATACGTACAGTAATTGTATGTAGCTGATGTAATATATAATGCTGGGTGGTGGTGTGTGAGATACGTAATTAAGTACACCATCCCTGTATGTGCGTATGTATATAGCCAAGTAAAATGATGGGTGGTGTGTGTGTGAGAGACGTAACGACGTTACACTTCAACTTGTATGTGTGTATGTATAATATCATGCCGGGTGGTGTGTGTGTGAGAGTACGAAACTACGTTACCAACCTTCAAACTTGGTATGCCTGTGTATGTCCCCCCCTATTCATATTTAAATCGTGGGCGGGTGCCGGTCGAGTGAGAGCGAAGTAAAAACCGCACTACACTTCAAAATTGTATGTGGTGCTATAGATCTAAAATGCTGAGGTGGTATGTGTGTGGGCGTGTGTGTGTGTGTGGTGGGGGGGGGCAAAGTCCTGGGTGCGGATTGCGTCGTATGATCATCCACTTTGTTTTCCGCCGGCTGTCGGGCGAGTCTTACTCTACACACTCGGCGCTGCACAACCCACCCCCAACCCCCCTCCCCCCGGAGCTCTCTATGTTACCTTTACGCGCCCCCCTTGCGGCCTAACCACACCCCATGATCCCCCAACACCAAATTCGTCTTCCCCACAAACATCCCTCCCACGCGCCTCCCAGCCCACCGACTCCAGAGGCCGATCTCACACAAATACTAAACCTCACCCTCTACACTACACCTCAAGGCTATACAGGCCACCCCCCACCCACACCTCCCATCGGGCCCACACACCCCCGATACTCGACCACCCAACCACCCACCACCCAATCCACTCACAACACCATCCATCCCGACGACAACAAACCACCCAGAGCACCCCCAAGCCAACCCCACATCACCGTCCCCCGACCCTCACCGTTCCCCCTCCAGCGTTTTTTCTCTCTAGGATATACGACTCCCCATCTACGGACCTTACCCACCTCCCGGGCCCCACCGACGAACCATTCTCCGATCCTACAGCAGACAGAAATCTCCTCTGCCCTTCTCACACCCTCCCTTGTTTTTTTCGGCTACTGTTACCCCTTGTGGGAGAATACCTCGCCAAAAAGTACCCCCCCCCAACACACCACACAGCCACTTGGTACCCCCCCTCCTAACCACACACCCCCCCCTGCCCCCCCCATTCTTCCCAACTCCGTGCCTCACCACGCCTATCGCTTTTGCCCCCTGGGTTAGCCATTAGACCCCCTTGTTCCCTTTACCCTCCCCCTGCCTTCACCCCTCCCTACCGCGTCTCTTTTCTCGCTCTGCTTCCGTCCCTTTCTTTCTTCTACCCTTGACGTCACGGATGGTCCTCCCCACTCGTTTCGAGTCTTCACTTACCCCCAGTTCACACCCTGGATTGGGGGCCCTCCACTTTGCCCGATCTTCCCCTCTCCTCTGCGCGTTTTCCTCGTACCTTGTCCCCTGCCCTATCAGCTGTTTCCAGTTTGGTCTCCACACACCACTCCGCCCACACACAAACCCCCCACCTCCAACCACCCCACCCTCACATCACCCCCCCAACTCCCCCTAACCCACTCCTCCACTCCCCGCCCACCGAGACACAACACACCAACCATCCTAACACACCCCAAAATACAAAGCGCCTCCACCCCGCCCCATCTCCCACAGATCTCAATGACCAACATAGATCATACCCCCCCCCACCCCCCACATCCGCCACCACAAGACAAGACATATCCCTCCCCCTCCACCTTTACCCCCACCCACCTCCGCCTCTCCCACCCCCCACCCCCATACCAACGCCACAACCCCATACCCCACAACACCCCTAATACCCACTTTACACGCTTCGGGGCTGATCCCCCCTGTTCGCTCCTGCTCATCCTTCTCGTGCACCCCCCGTGCTCTAGGTTCGGTTGGGGTGATCTCCGACCCCAGGCTCGATAGGCCCGTTTTTTTTCTTTGGTGGATGAGTACTTTTCGACCTTGGGCTCTAGGTCACGCGCGTTTGTGGTTGTTTCTACTTCTTCGACCTGTATTCGGGTTTTTCCTCTCTTTGGTTGCTGTCCCTAGTCCTATAGGCCCCACCACCGCTGCAATCCTTTCTGTTCTCTTTCTTTGCTTCTGTAATTCTTGCCCCCTTGCTCCTCGACCCGAACGGATTTCCGGTCCAACGTTCCTACGGGGACTAATTGGCGGGGGAAACCAACCTCCCCCCCTTAGATGCTATCAGCCTATTCCTGGTGCTTGCTGCAATCTTGCTTGCTTGCTTGCTGCAATACGGCCTATATAATTTCGAGGATTAGTTGGAAGACCCCTCCCAGAAACTGTGGAGCAGGCTTGTCTTGGGTCAATAATGGCCTGCTGATGACGACGTGATGTAATATTATATAATTTAATGTAATGTAAGATGCTGTACATTGGTCCAAGTCCCTCACATTTCAGAGGGTGGCAGTTCAGACAGGGATTTGTTTTCAAATATAAAAAAGGAAACCTGATTCCTTTTTTGCCTCCTCCCAAGAAAGGATCCTTATTACGATTTTAGCGCTGAGCGAAGAGAAAACCTTACAAAAACAGAAAAATCCAGGAAAATCTCCACTCAAATCTGTTCAGAAGGACCGCCAAAGCAAGCAGATTAATACTTGCCCCAACAGACATGACTGGTGCAGCTATCAATTTCCTAATTATAGATAGGGCAAAAAATCTGGGGTTACCTCAATCAGGGGATTACTCCATATGGATACAAGTAGTACAATGGATTCGTTCACAATTGTATAATCTTCCAAGGTCCTGCCATCCTCCAGTTGTTTGCCAGCAAAGATGAAAGATTGCAGTTATGTAGGAATACCTTCCTTGTCTCGTAGCCTCGTCTTCAACAGATAAATGGTGTCTGTTGCATGTGCATACACAGTGTATGTTTCTCCATTAAGGTCTCTAACAAACACTCTCATCTTGGTCTGGGCTGTTTTGACAGATGTTGCATTGCCAGCCTCCAGCTTGACCGCGTGCAGTAACGCAACCTCATGCCCTGCATCTTCGTGCCACAGGCGCCCGGCCTCCTCCCCGAACATGACTGAGTACAGCGTGGTAGTCTTAGCAAGGCGCTTGTTGTGGTTGTCAATGTCCAGGGCGGAGACTGGGTCGTGGGCAATGACCCCCATGCCTAGCTCCTCACACAAGCGCATGTAGAGGTGGGGGCGCAACATGTGTGCGTGCCAGACCTAAATCAGCATTGAATGAGCAGCAAAGGTTTTGATTATTGTGACATATATACATGATCATGACAAACCTAATCATTCTCTTCATAGTGCTCAACCTAATGTCCTCCGTCATTGCATGTCCTATCTTTCTTATTATTGTGACATATATACTCTATTATCTATTATCATGACAAACCTAATAAGCATCTTTATATTACTCGACCACATGTCATACTTACCCCTATTCCTAAATCCAAAGGATCCCTCACTGAGTATGATACGTATTTGAGTGATTGCGGTTGGATCAGTCACTGAGTATTGTAAGTATAGAGTCATTGCGGTTGGATCAGTCACTGACTATGATACGTATTGAGTGATTGCGGTTGGATCAGTCACTGAGTATTATAAGTATAGAGTCATTGCGGTTGGATCAGTCACTGACTATGATACGTATTGAGTGATTGCGGTTGGATCAGTCACTGAGTATTATAAGTATAGAGTCATTGCGGTTGGATCAGTCACTGACTATGATAAGTATAGAGTGATTGCGGTTGGATCAGTCGCTGACTATGATACGTATTGAGTGATTGCGGTTGGATCAGTCACTGAGTATTATAAGTATAGAGTGATTGCGGTTGGATCAGTCACTGACTATGATACGTATTGAGTGATTGCGGTTGGATCAGTCACTGAGTATGACAAGTAAGGAGTGATTGCGGTTGGATCAGTCACTGAGTATGACAAGTAAGGAGTTATTGCGGTTGGATCAGTCACTGAGTATGATAAGTATAGAGTGATTGCGGTTGGATCAGTCAGCTTGGGATTCAGTTCATCAATAACTTTTCTTATCAGCCCTTCATGTCACAGTTGGGCAAGTCCCTTTAGCCTGTTTGGCCTACCCCTGGACTGCAACATACATATGGTACACGGAGCTGCCTTGGGCAGATGGTCATTCATGGCAACTAACTGAATACCCTGAGATACATGTATGCATAAGTTTGTGTGAGAGTACATGCCGGCAATCATATTAGTTATGTATTCTTAGCAGAGGCAGGTGGTAATAAACAATGAGATAATCTTTGTTGTTTGAGTAGCTTTTCACTGGGACAGAGATGTGGTGAAGAGGAAGGTATTCTAATTGCTTACACTATGTGCAGAGTAAACTTGATTGTAAGCCTATGATCTATCTAGCTATTCTGAGTGATTCAATGACAGGCTTGCAGACGTCTGGAATAATTCTGTCAAGTTTACAAGATGGAGATAGACATATACAAACATGAAGTAGCGGTGGTATTTGACAGTGACCTACTAAATGGAGGAGTGACTAAAAAATAGAAGTTCCCAGGCCAAGACCTTTCCATTAAGGAGGAGTTTATTAACTCAGGAATGCTCTTCTAGGGGAAACATGGCAGGAATGGCGGCACACACCATGCTAGTGCAAGACAATGTGTCGCCGCGGGGTTACTCATACAATCTGGAAATGGTGCAACATTTTGCTCGGTGTAGTTTGATCATAGTCTAGTCTGATCATCTTGATAATTATCAGAGATATTTTCTATAATATGTCATCTCTGAATGCATCTTAATGATCCATGAGACCAACATTGGTTGCTGCTATCTCAGGTTGCCATTATAACTTTTTCCATCAAGGCTATTTTCATAAAAGCATCGTCCTTACGGTCAATGAGTTTATTCCAAAAGCCAATATATTGTCTCAACCATTATGCCCATGCATGTAATGTCTTATGGCATTAAGAACCAAATCGGTAGGGGAATGATCTCTAAACGCCAAGATCCCTTTTCATAAACTTATTCTGAAACGTTTCACATCTTCCTTTGAGACCGTAAGAAGTATTAGTATTACACAGGCGGCCTAGAGCCCACACCTCACACCCATAGTTCAGGATTGGCTGAATCAGAGTGCCATGAAGATAACCTTAAATATTGGCATTTGCGAAATCCGTCTTCTCACCTACCCCTGCCTACCCTTTTATTTTTTCTCCTGGCGCAAAGAAATGTCTGGTTATTATGTTTCATGGCAGAATGGCCAAGTTCGCCAACCCACATCCAGGGTTATTCAGGAGGACCCCCAGCTCTGCCTCCCGAGGGAACACATTCTACAGCCTGCGTCCTGAGACGCAACCAATTGAACAGCCTGCGTCCTGAGGCACAACCGACCCAAAGCCGACCCATAGCCTGCGTCCTGCGGCGCGACCAACCCACTGATGCCGTTTGTCTGCGACGCAGCGGACCCTACCCACGTCTCAGGTCGCAAAGGACCCTTCGACGATGCGTCTGCGACGCAGGACGCAGCGTCCTGAACAACCCTGCCCGCATCCTCTTACACCTCGCACCTCGTCCACATTTCCGGAGGGCGCCAACACGGGGGGCATGTTTACATCCCCCATGTAGATCTTGAGCAGCAGGAAGCGAGCGTACTCAAATACGCACTCCTCGTCGCTGCTGATCTGGGCATGCCTGTCCCGCATGTGGTCAGCAATGGTGGCCGCTTGCTGCCTTAGCTCGTCCGACAGGAAAGGTGACCCTGGTGGGAGTAGTTCCCGTTGGAATAAAGCCATACTGACGGGGGGAAACGAGAGAATATAGTTGAAGCACCCAAGTAGCAACGGCAGGGGAGGGGAGGGAAGGCCAGGCAGAGCAGGGCAGGGGGAAAATATGCCTCTAGTGCTGCACGAAAGGTGTGGTTTATGAAATGCCTTGACGTGCGGTGTCTGAGATGTAACTCAATGCCCGAGGAATAAATCTCGGTTTAGCGTAGCGGATATCGATCCTCACACCCATATAGAAGATTTCTCGGGCTCGGAAGAATTGATGTCGTAGTTGCCTAGCAGCTTCGTTCGTGTACGTGCTTGGCAACCACGTGCTCGGCAACCACGTATGATAATACCGATACCGAGTGGATCGACCAGGGTAGGACAGGCCGCGCGGTTCTACGGTTCTTTGCTTCTGTCCAAAAATCCGGTTTAGATGAAATGGAAGTCCGAATTCCGAAGGACGACGTGCGGTCTGGCCTCAGACAAATCGCGGATCTGTAAAATTGCTGCCACTGGGCCACAGGCCTGCGGGGCTCAGGGGAAGCTGCCCCTGAGCTGAAGTAACCTACTGATGTGTGGCCGAGTCCGAATTATTGGAGCTACAATTTAAGATTGGGGCTGGCTTAGAACATGCAATTCCATGCATGCATGCTGCAACCACCCATGGGCTACGGCAGTACCCCATCTGTTACAATCCGCCGAGCATTAAAAAATAATCTGGCAATTCATGGTATGGTGGAGAACGGACATTACTTTGCAGGTGGTCGTGGTGTACTTCCATGGTTGTGTGTCTAGGGGTTGGAACCAAAAAATGATTTGTTCGCGTTTACATTTTCTGGTAAAAAAATACAGACAGCGAGCAGCCAAATTACTGCTGGCTGGCCTGGCTGAAGCTATGTAACCAAGTTCAAGTTTCAATGTTAGAGTTGTTACACAGTTAAGACTGAATAGAAGGAGGAGGCACGCGACGAGTGCGCTCATATCAAAGACGGGAGTCTGCAGGAAGATCCTGCAGACCCGTGTAGGCCACAGCTAGCCTGTGGCCTAGTGGCAACTCGGGACCTGGAGGGACCAGGTACCGGTATGCATTATGCCGACTCAGTGTCCGACGTATATCGGACAATAACATCAAGTGACAAGCCTCTCAGAACGACCTGAAATTGCTCAAAACATCGCCATGAATCACGCCAGTATAGCCCCATTCTCAGAATAAATCGATAAACATTATTAACATTTTGGAGGCCTGGGCACTTCCTGCTGTAATTAGTAGATGCTTCCTCACTCGTACATACACAAAATATGAGTATAACAAGTACTTCATGCTGGTCAGTACTTAATATTATAATATACAATTTTTATCATCAAATGATTATGCCTATCATGGGTATGTCACTATATGGTACCGAGTACGGAATTGTGAGTCATGGGGAGGGGGAAGTGGAATAAACCCTCCACTATATTCATGAAGCAACAACTGCACATCCCTCCATGCCATGACTGTACAAGCCCAACATATGTGTGGGCAAGCACACATGGCCACAATGGTAGCTTAACCTGTACGGGAGTATTCCAGGAGTGCTCTAGTCAAATGCTTATAACTTAATGTGCAACATGTTATCTATTAAATTAACAATGGGTGAGTATGGGTGGCGTGGCTGGATATGGATGGGTGTGTAATGTAGGTAGGTGGGTGGGTGAATGGGTGACCAAATTATTGCTGGCTGGAGCCATTTAACCGAGTTCAAGTTCCAGTTCAACATGGTTTAAGGCTGGTGCCCACTGTTTCGTTTTGGGGCTACGCGTAGCAGCTTATAGGCACTTAGGCAGCTCCCTTTCCCCGTCATTGGGCGTATGTTATGATTCACTTGATGTTATAATGATGCATACATATTTTACAGCAAGATCTGCAAGTCCAGCACTCGAGTCAGGGCCTTTGAGCACTAGCTTATTTAATCACGGGCTGAGGCTGTGAACTGGTAAACCCACCCGCACTCGTTTTGTGCCCCACTTGGTGAAATCGTAAACGTTCGATTGCGAGAGGCCGTGCGCTCGACTGCGAGAGGCTGTAGCCACTAAAACGCGCAACAAGAGTTCGCAGCGATTGTTGATATGCATCCCTGCCAACTCAAGTTCTTACTGAAGTTCACATGGTGATGGTGGCTACTAGCCTAGTCGGGTGATTAGTTGGTTACACGACGCAAGCCACGTGTGTACTACCACGCTGTAGTGTACTGCCACGCACTACTCAGAAACCATTGCGGTCAAGGCTTGGTCAAAGCACTCCCTTCTCACGAGGCGATAACCAAATTCGCCAATTGCCATTCATTCCTTAAGCCTCGCCGGTGTACGTCCGTTTATTTTGTCCATTCTATCCTTCTTTCATGCTGTCCACAGTACCCGCAACAAAAGCGAGCTAGCAGCATGAGCTCTGACAGTCTATTCTCGGATGGGAAGGGAAGTCCCGGAGTTAGCAGCGTCGAAATCGACGTAAGCTACAATGAGGAGATTGCGCGCTAGCGAGTCTTAACCAGCGAAGTTGTCCGCAATACATTCGTCCACTACCCATCAGCTCATAGTCATCTTCTGAACCGCAGTAGGACACCCACAGCCATGCCCATACCTACACCCATGCCCACACCCACAGCCATGCCCATGCCCACACCCACACCCAAAGCCATGCCCATGCCCATGCCCATGCCTGCACCCACACCCATGCCCATGGGCTATGGCCCACACCCATAACCCACATGTTCAAAGCACTAGCCATGACCATGCCATACGTACCCATGCCGACAACCTGTATGGACCCATGCCCACACTCATACCCATGGGCCTCAGAACAACCAACTCACCCTGAACCCTACACCCAGCAAATGGCAACCAAAGCCATGCCATGCCCAGTAGCCAACAGCCCATGCCTAATGCCCACCACCCACACTCTAGACCCATGCCCAATACCTATACAAACGCTATGCCCTATGCCCACACCCACACTCACACCCATGCCCACACCCACAACCGCAACCACAGCCATGCCCATAGCGACATGCATACCCATTGCGCCCAGGCCCTTTACCGCACAAACCATCACATGCCCACCGACACCCACCATACTCACAGACCCGTTGCCCATACCCACAACCCATGCCCTAAAGCCCACATCTCACAACCCGAATTCCCATTGCCTGCATCACCACATGTCCAAGTCCAGGTCCATTGGCCGCGTTGAGCACTGCTTAACCACCCACACCACACCCATGCCCTCCATTCCCATGCCCACACCCAACTAAAACCCATGCCAACAACACAAACGCAACCCACAGCCATGCCCATGCCCACACCCACCCTCACACCCATGCCCATACCCACAAACCATGTCTATGCCCACACCCACACTCCACACCCATGCCCACACCCACACTCGCACCCACAACCGTAACCACAGCCACGCCCATGCCCACACCCATGCCCATGCCCATACCCACAACCCATGCCCATGCCCATGTCCATGTCCATGCCCATACCCACAACCCATGCCCATGCCCATGCCCATACCCACATCTACACCCATGTCCAAGTCCAATTCCATGTCCAAGTCCATGCCCATGCTCATGCTCACACCCACACCCACACCCACAACCCATGCCCATACCCATGCTCACACCCACACCAACACCCACACCCACACCCACTTCCAGACACACTCACACCCACCCCCCCCCCCCTCTCCCACAACCACATCCACTCCCACAACCACATCCACATCCGCTCCCACACCTACACCCACACTTACACCCACACCCACATTCACACCCATACTTATACCCACCCCCACCCCCATTGACACACCAGCACCCACCCCCACCCCCACACCTACCCACCCAAACACCCATTGACACAAGCACAACCCTCACATGCAGCATTGCACTGCTGCTGCCAGTGCTAGGAGGACCTCACCCCCATCCCCACACCTACACCGACACTCGCACCCACACCAACACGTACGCCCATCCTTGACCCCCAGGCCCCCAGCTGCGCCTACACCCACACCCACACCAATAACTACGCCCACCTCCACACCTCACCCACACCCACACCCACACCAATACCTACACCCACACCCCACACCAATGCCTACACCCACCTCCGCGCCTGCACTCACACCAACAACCAATATCGACGGCCTTACCCAAAGAATAAAAAAAAAAAAAAAATAAAAAATAAAATAAAGTCATTGATGAAAATACAAACAAAACACTCTAAAAAAAAAAGTCACAAAACAAATAGATGAACAATATAACACAAGACAAACACCAAAAAACACGAAGACAAGTACTAGCACATCTCCACACACACACCGATACCTACTCCCACTGGCACGTTAACCCCACCCCCAACGCCTAATTAAACACAAAGCACACCTCCTCACGTTGCAGCATTGGTGGCGCTTGCCGGTGTAGCGCCTAGGAGAACCATCACAGATGGAGTTACGTGCCTGTCTTCCTATCATAGTTTGGGCGCGAGCCCGCCCACCCCCCATCGAGTAGGCAGAGCTCCCCAGGGGGCACCGCGTTGTCAGATTGTCGGTCGGTTGGTCGGTTCGGTAGGTCAGTCTGGCTCAGGAGGTCTTCATTTTTCGGGCCGGATCTGTTTGTCCGTCACGTTCCAGCCCTAGGCCCTACCGTAACCCCCCCCCCCACACACCCTTCCAAACCTCGGTCAGCTCGAACCCACCCACCCACACATACCCCCCCCCCCCCCCCCCCCCCCCCCCCCCACACACAACACACACACCATACCTACCACCTCCCCCCCACAATACCAAACCCCACCACCCCTGTTTGTAATTAGGGAGGCGGTGGCAACCAGAACAATGACACGTTTTTTAGTTGTTGCATTCGAAATATTACCACCCACACACACACACACACCCACACTCACCCACCCACCCACACAATACCTATCACCTCCCCCCTCAATACCAACCCCTTCAACGCCTGTTAGTAATTAGGGAGGCGGTGACAAGCGGTACAATGACACGTCACTATCCCTAGATGGCTCTGTGGATTTTGGCACTGGCACATCGTGGCAAAATCATCTGTCGAGTTTCGCTGAAATCTTTGAGCTTCGCATAGGAACTGCCTCAGGGAGCTGACTAGCAGCTGCTGCTCGTAGCCAAAAAGAAAAGGTACGGGAACCTTGTATTCACTGTACAACTGGGGCCATGTAACTTAAGTCAAGTTCAAATAAGTTACAACTGGATATGATCCATATATTCTCAACATGGTTTAATGCCGATGGTTGCATTTTCCCGGTAATTGTTTTTACTGCAGAAGACGGTGAGCAGCCAAATTGCTGGCTTGAGCCATGTAACCAACTTGATGTTCTACTTCAGCATGGTTTAAGGCTGGTGATTACATTTTTCTGGTAGTTCTTTTGACACCCAAAGACGGCGAGCAGTTAAATTCTTGCTGGATCTATGTGGCCGAGTTCAAGTTTCAGTTCAACATGGTTTTAGGCTGGAGCGCACTGCTTCGTTTTGGGGCTACGCGTAGCAGCGTCTAGGAAGCTCACTTTCCCATTCCTTGGGCCAAACCTAAAGCTAGCCAGTGTGAACGAAAGCTGACATAGTGACATGGCAGGCATTCCAATGCAGCTGCAATCCTTGGGTTTGCCCCATTGGCTGGCTAATGGGGCTGGCGGGAAGCTGCCATGAGTAACCCAAAAGGGAAACAGTGCTGGTGCGTGGACATACACACGGGGGGACTTCGAATTGGTAGATGGTGAGTAGCCCAGAGTTGTGTAAAAACTATGTAACAATCCAATCCAAATTAAGGCTGGTGGACAAACAGGGGTTCCAGCCCCCCTTGAATGTATGGGAGGCAGGAGCCCCCACCACGCGTTAACCATTCTGGAAGAATAAATAAATAGTGTGCCTTATTACGAGGCGTGAGGTTGACGTGGCAAGCCTGTTTGCTTGCGCTGGGGCCAGCTACCTTCTGGAAGAACAAGGCTTGAATCTGAGTCCAAGGGCAAGCCAGGATTGGGGCATTGGGCGCCGCTGGCTGGCTTGAGGCCCTACCACTGGCACTGCTTCCCATCCCACTTTGAACAACCCGGGCGCATTCAACTGAGCTTGGGGAGGAAGGACAGCGGCGACCATAAGAGGCTGAAACACAGTTAGGTGCCCCACCATGCTTTCATGCTTTTGGAAGAACAGAACTTGAATCTGAATCTAAGTTCATGCCAGGATGCCTACGTGCTGCCATGCCAGCCTGTCATGTACTGCCATGCCAGGATGCCCGCATGATGCCATCCCGGCCTGTCATGTACTGCCATGCCAGGATGCCCGCGTGATGCCATCCCGGCCTGTCATGTACTGCCATGTCAGGATGTCCACTGGATGCCATGCCAGCCTGTCATGTACTGCCATGCCAGGATGCCCGCTTGATGCAATGTCAGCCTGTCATGTACTACCATGCCAGGATGCCCACGTGATGCCATGCCAGCTTGTCATGTGCTGCCATGCAATGTAAGACAACGCATATGGTACAAATCCCTTACATTTCTGAGGGTGACAGTTAAGAAGGTGGACCTACAAAGCAAGCAGATTAATACTTGCCCCAACAGACATGACTGGTGCAAGTATCAATCTCCTAATTATAGATTGGGTAGGGTATACACATGCATCAAATGCGAGCGCCAGCTAGCACCATCTCAATGTGCTCACGAGATGTAATGTTGAATCATTTGTAATGTTGGTCTCGTCAGCTAGCTAGCACCCTCTCACTCTGAGCACAAGGTGTACAGTGGATTGATCCACGAGTCTGCAATCTTCCAAGGTCCAGTCATCCTCCAGTTGTTTGCCAGCAAAGATGATTCTTTGCTGATCTATAGGAATACCTTGGCTGTCTTGTATCCTGGCCTTCAGTGCATCAATCATGTCTGTTGCATGTGCATACACAGCGTATGTTTTTCCATTAAGGTCTTTTACAAACACCCTCAGCTCCTCCTCCCCACATACATTCATCTTGGTCTGGGCTGTTTTGACAGATGTCGCATTGCCAGCCTCCAGCTTGACCGCATGCAGTAACGCAGCCTCATGCCCTGCATCTTCGTGCCACAAGCGCCCGGCCTCCTCCCCGAACATGACTGAGTACAGCGTGGTAGTCTTAGCAAGGCGCTTGTTGTGGTTGTCAATGTCCAGGGCGGAGACTGGGTCGTGGGCAATGACCCCCATGCCTAGCTCCTCACACAAGCGCATGTAGAGGTGGGGGCGCAACATGTGTGCGTGCCAGACCTAAATCAGCATTGAATGAGCAGCTGAGGTTTCAATTATCATGCCTTATATACATGATCATGAAAAACCTAATAATTATCTTCATAGAGCTTGACCTAACGTCCTCCGTCATTGCATGTCCTATCTTTCTCATTATTGTGACATATATACCCTTGTATCGATTATCATGACAAACCTAGTAAGCATCTTTATATTACTCGACCACATGTCCAATTTACCCCTATTCCTAAATCCAAAGGATCCCTCACTGAGTATGATACGTATAGAGTGATTGCGGTTGGATCAGTCACTGACTATCATAAGTATAGAGTGATTGCGGTTGGATCAGTCACTGAGTATTATAAGTATAGAGTGATTGCGGTTGGATCAGTCACTGAGTATTATAAGTAAAGAGTGATTGCGGTTGGATCAGTCACTGAGTATTATAAGTATTGAGTGATTGCGGTTGGATCAGTCACTGAGCATTACAAGTATAGAGTGATTGCGGTTGGATCAGTCACTGAGTATTATAAGTATTGAGTGATTGCGGTTGGATCAGTCACTGAGCATTACAAGTATAGAGTGATTGCGGTTGGATCAGTCACCGAGTACCGTATGCGCCTAAGAAAATGGCGAAAACTTTGGAGGATGGGTCTCGCCAATTCTGGTGGGGCTTGGCGCCTGGGCCAAAACAGGGAGCCCCTGGAACTAGGGCTGTCCGCCAACATTGTGGCAGGGTTCACTTCAATATAGTGTACTGACACCCCAAGGTTCCAATTATAGTCAAACGACCATCAGACCATCGAATTTCGGTCCAGCCATTGAATGGATGGATCCTCACAGAACTTCAGTCTGATGATGGGGTCTTGGCATATGAGGATTCAGAGCTTGATGAGGGGCTGTCTGAGAAATCGAACGATGGTGAAGAGTCTGGTGGCGATAGATCTGATGAGGAGGGATTTTCCGATGCATGGAGTATATAGACACCCTTGCTACATTTGTTTTCATCCAACTATGGCTCCCACTTGAATCTGGTTTAAATCGCAATCGAGGCTTAGTGTTTGCTGGCAGAATAAACCTAGATGGTATAAAATCTGCCAAACCAGACTCTGAATATGATTGTAACATGTATTTTAATCCAACTCTGGGCTGCTCTTTGTTTCCTTTTGATTCACACCTGACTCTGGTTCGAATGGAAAGAAAACAATTTGAAAGGATACCGCCAATGTGTAACTAGAGCCAATTTATGGAGCCCCCCAGTTTCGTAAAATCCGCCATCTTTAATGGTGTAAAATATTTCAGTCGTTTTGGGGATTTTCCGCCAACCCTATTTACCGTCATTTTCTTAGATGCGTACGGTATTTTAAGTATATAGAGCGATTGCGTATGGATCAGTCACTGAGTAGGATAAGTATTGAGCGATTGCGGTTGGATCAGTCAGCTTGGGATTCAGTTCATCAATGACTTTTCTTATCAGACCTTCCTGTCACAGTTGGGCAAGTCCCTTTAGCATGTCTGGCCTACCCCTGGACTGTAACATACATACATGGAGCTGCCTTGGGCAGACGGTCATTCATGGCAACTACCTGAATACCCTGAGATACAGGTACATATAAGTTTGTATGAGAGTACGTGTCGGCAATCATGTTAGTTATGCCTTCTTAGCAGAGGCAGGTGGTCATAAACAATGAGATAATCTTCGTTGTTTGAGAAGTTATTTACTGCGACAGAGATGTGGTGAAGAGGAAGGTATTATAATTGCTGACAATGTGTGCAGAGTAAACTTGTACGCCTATGATCTATCTGGCTATTCTGAGTGAATCACCGCCAGGCTTGCAGACGTCTTGAATAATTCTGTCAAGTTTACAAGTTGGGGGTAGAAATACATAAGTATGAAGTGGTGGTATTTGACAGTGACCTACTAAAGGGAGGAGTGACTAACAAATAGAAGTTCCCAGGCCAAGACCTTCCCATTAAGGAGGAGTTCATTAACTCAGGAATTATCTTCAAGGGGAAACATGGCAGGAATGGCGGCACACACAATGCTAGTGAAAGACAATATGTTGCTGCTGGGTTACTTACTTACTCAGGCAATCTGGAAATGGTGCAACATTTTGCTCAGTGTAGTCTGATCATAGTGCAGTCTGATCATCTTGGTAATTATCAGAGATATTTTCTATAATATGTAATCTCTGAATGCTTCTTAATGATCCACGAGACCAACATTGGTTGCTGCTATCTCAGGTTGCCATTATAACATTTTCCATCAAGGCTATTTTCATAAAAGCATCGTCCTTACGGTCAATGAGTTTTTTCCAAAAGCCAATATATTGTCTCAACCATTGTGCCCATGCATGCAATATATTATGTCATTAAGGACCGAATCGGTAGGGGAGTGATCTCTAAACGCCAAGATCCCTTTTCATAAACTTATTCTGAAAAGTTCCAAATCTTCCTTTAAGACCGTGAGAAGTATTAGTATTACACAGGCGGTCTGGAGCCCACGCTTCACACACATAGTTAAGGGTTGGCTGAATCGATCAGTGTGCCATAAAGATAACCTAAAAGATTGGCATTTGCGAAATCCATCTTCTCTGTTTGCTACCTGCCCCTGCTTACCCTTTTATTTTTCCTCCTTTCCCAAAGAAACGTCTGGTTATTATGTCTAATGGTAGAATGGCCAAGTTCGCCAACCCACATCCAGGGTTATTCACCCCCAGCTCTGTCTCCCGAGGGAACACATTCTACAGCCTGCGTCCTGAGACGCAACCAATTGAACAGCCTGCGTCCTGGCACAACCGACCCGCAACCGACCCAAAGCCGACCCATAGCCTGCGTCCTACGACGCGACCAACCCACTGATGCCGTTTGTCTGCGACGCAACGTGCGGACCCTCCCAACGTCTCAGGTCGCAAAGGACCCTTCGACGATGCGTCTGCGACGCAGGACGCAGCGTCCTGAACAACCCTGCCAGCATCCTCTTACACCTCGCACCTCGTCCACATTTCCGGAGGGCGCCAACACGGGGGGCATGTTTACATCCCCCATGTAGATCTTGAGCAGCAGGAAGCGAGCGTACTCAAATACGCACTCCTCGTCGCTGCTGATCTGGGCATGCCTGTCCCGCATGTGGTCAGCAATGGTGGCCGCTTGCTGCCTTAGTCCGACAGGAAAGGTGACCTTGATGGCAGTAGTTTCCGTTGGAATAAAGCCATACTGACGGGGGGAAATGAGATAATATAGTTGAAGCACCTAATAATTAGCAATGGCAGGGGAGGGGAGGGAAGGCCAGGCAGAGCAGGGCAGGGGGGAAATATGCCTCTAGTGCCGCACGAAGGGTGTGGTTTATGAGATGCCTTGACGTGCGGTGTCTGAGATGTAACTCAATGCCCGAGGAATGATCTCGGTTAAGCGTAGCGGATATCGATCCTCACATCGAGGTACCTATATAGAAGATTTCTCCGGCTCGAACGAACTGATGTCGTAGTTACCTAGCAGCTTCGTTCGCGAACGTGCTTGGCAACCACGTGCTCGGCAACTACGTACGATAAAACCGATACCGAGTGGATCGACCAGAGTAGGACAGGCCGCGCAGGGAGGCCGCGCGGTTCTGCGGTTCTTTGATTCTTTCCAAAAATCCGGTTTACATGAAATGGAAGTCCGAACTCCGGAGGACGAGTTGCGGTCTGACCTCAGACAAATCGCGGATCTGTAAAATTGCTGCCACTGGGCCACAGGCCTGCGGGGCTGAGGGGAAGCTGACCCTGAGCTAAAGTAACCTACTGAGTGATGTGTGGCCGAGTCCGAAAGATTGGAGCTACAATTTTACATTGGGGCTGGCTTACAACATGCAATCCCATACATGCATGCTGCATCCACCCATGGGCTACGGCAGTACCCCATCTGTAACAATCCGCCGAGCATAAAAAAAAACAATCTGGCAATTCATGGTATGGTAGAAAACGGACATTACTTTGTAGGTGGTCGTGGTGTACTTCCATGGTCGTGTGTCTAGGGGTTGGAACCAAAATATGATTTGTTCGCGTTTACGTTTTCCTAGTAAAAAATACAGACAGCGAGCAGCCAAATTACTGCTGACTGGCCTGGCTGAAGCCATGTAACCATGTTCAAGTGACAAGCCTCTCAGAATGATTTGAAAATGGCTCAAAACATCGCCATGATTTATGCCATTATAGCCCCATTCTCAGAATAATTCGATAAACATTAGCAACATTTTGGAGGCCTGGGCACCTCCTGCTGTAATTAGTAGATGCTTCCTCACTCGTACATACACAAAATATGAGTATAACAAGTACTCCATGCTGGTCAGTACTTCATATACCATTTTGATCATCAAATGATTATGCCTATCATGGATATGTCACTATCTGGAACTGAGTACGGAATTGTGAGTCATGGGGAGGGGGAATTGGAGTAAACCCTCCATTATATTCACGAAGCAACAACTGTACATCCCTCCATGCCATGTGTGTACAAGCCCAACACATATTTGGGCAAGCACACATGGCCACCATGGTAGCTTAACCCGTACGGGAGTATTCCAGGAGCGCTCTAGTCAAATGCTTATAACTTAATGTGCAACATAGATGTATCGAGTATCGAAGGGATGTGTGGGTGTGGAGGGAGGGGAGGAGAGAGGGCTGTAATAAGGATGTGGGGTGTTTGTGAGCACCATATATGTACCGAGTATGGAAGGGATGTGTGTGTGTGTGGACGGAGGGGCGGGAGCAGAGAGAGCTGTAAAAATGCAAGGGATGTATGTGTGGATATGTAGGAAGGTAGGAAGGGAGGGGGGAAGGGAGAAAGGCTGTAAGTTAGTGGAGTGCTTGTTTGAATCAAAGGTGGATTGAGGATTGAAGGGATGTGTGGCTATGGAGGAAGGGAGGGGGGTAGGGGGAAAGGCTGTAAGTTAGTGGGATGTTTGTTTGCATCACAGGTGGATTGAGGATGGAAGGGATGTGTGGGTGTGAAGGGAGTGGAGGGGGCTAAAAGGTTGTGTGATGTTTGTATGCAACATACATGTGTTGCGGGTGGAAGGGATGTATGGTTGTAGAGGGATGGCTGTGTGATCTTTGCCTGCATCGTAAATGCTTTGTGGATGGAAGGGAAAATATGTGTGGGTTTGGAGGGTATGGAGTGAGTGAGTGAGTGAGTGAGTGAGTGAGTGAGTGAGTGAGTGAGTGAGTGAGTGAGTGAGTGAGTGAGTGAGTGAGTGAGTGAGTGAGTGAGTGAGTGAGTGAGTGAGTGAGGGAGGGAGGGAGGGAGGGAGGGGAGGGAGGGAGTGAGGGAGGGAGTGAGTGAGTGAGGGAGGGAGGGAGGGCTGTAAGGGCAGGGTTGTGGGCTGTTTGTGTTCACCGAATCACCATAGGTGTATTGAGGATGGAAGGGATGTGGGGGTGTAGGGGAAGGGATAGAGGGTGGGAGGAAGGAAGGCTGTAAGTTCGTGGGATGTTTGTCTGCATCTTAGGTAGATTGCAGATGGAAGGGGTGTGTGGGTGCAGACAATATATTTTTAGAGTAGACCTTCTGGGCCTGGCAAACCCGCCGAGCCCTAGCCCATTGGCCCTAACCCAGTGGATGTCCTAGTTTTGACACTAGCTTGTCCTCTTTTTCCCAACCCAGTTGATTTCGTTTTGTGTCTTTGTGCCTTATGCAGTTATGTTCCATGTGAGGTCTCTATTCAATATCACTTTCGTCTTTCTCTACCACTAAGGCACCACGGCTGTCATGATCTGTTAAATTAACAATGGGTGAGTATGGGTGGAGAGGATGGATATGGATGGGTGGGTAATGTAGGTAGGTGTGTGGGTGAATGGGTGACCAAATTATTGCTGGCTGGAGCCATTTAACCGAGTTCAAGTTCCAGTTCAACATGGTTTAAGGCTGGTGCCCACTGTTTCGTTTTGGGGCTACGCGTAGCAGCTTTTAGGCAGCTCCCTTTCCCCGTCATTGGGGGTATGTTATGATTCACTTGATTTTATAATGATGCATGCATACTTTACAGCAAGATCTGCAAGTCCAGCACTCGAGTCAGGGCCTCTGAGCACTAGCTTATTTAATCACGGGCTGGGGCTGTGAACTGGTAAACCCACCCGCGCTCGTTTTGTGCCCCACTTGGTGAAATCGTAAACGTTCGATTGCGAGAGGCCGTGCGCTCGACTGCGAGAGGCTGTAGCCACTGCAACGCGCAACAAGAGTTCGCAGCGATTGTTGATATGCATCCCTGCCAACTCAAGTTCTTACTAAAGTTCACATTGTGATGGTGGCTACTAGCCTAGTAGGGTGATTAGTTGGTTACACGACGCAAGTCACGTGTGTACTACCACGCACGCTGTAGTGTACTGCCACGTACTACTCAGAAACCGTTGCAGTCAAGGCTTGGTCAAAGCACTCCCTTCTCACGAGGCGATAACCAAATTCGCCAATTGCCATTCATTCCTCAAGCCTCGCCGGTGTACGTCCGTTCATTTTATCCATTCTATCCTTCTTTCATGCTGCCCGCAGTACCCGCAACAAAAGCGAGCTAGCAGCATGAGCTCTGACAGTCTATTCTCGGATGGGAAGGGAAGTCCCGGAGTTAGCAGCGTCGAAATCGACGTAAGCTACAATGAGGAGATTACGCGCTAGCGAGTCTTAACCAGCGAAGTTGTCCACAATACATTCGTCCACTACCCTTCAGCTCATAGTCATCTTCTGAACCGCACTAAGACACCCACAGCCATGCCCATACCTACACCCATGCCCACACCCACAGCCATGCCCATGCCCATGCCCAACAAAAAAAAACGCTCCCCAAGAGCCATGCTCGCAGGTGAGGGGGCCCAGGCCCATCATAAAAGAGAAGGAATCCGCAACAGCCCACACCCTACACCATTCCGGGAGCCTAGGGGTCCCCACCCCTACCCCCCAAGCCCAAGAACCCCCCCCCGCACCAACAAGGGGACCCACAACCCAGCCCTGCCCAAAATACCCATGAAAAGTCCCAAACCAAGACCCCGCCCCCACCACTCCATGTCCCCGGCCCAGATCACCCTGGGATCAAAACGGCCTGCCCCCCCACACCTCCCTACACCCTACTCCCCTTCCTACTCCCCCCCCCCCTTCCCCCTCTCCCCCCCTCATCCTCTCACCCCAAGCCCAGCCATGAGCCCATTGGACCCATCCAGACCCATCAACACATGGCCCCTGACCACCCCACACCATGCACCACACATCCCACACCCGCACCACCAGCCATTGCCCATGCCCATGCCATATCCCCATTCCCACACCACACGCCACACCGCGAGACCTCCACCGCATCCCTTCCCTACTCCACACCATATCCCCATTCCCATGCCCATAACCACCCAAGCTCTCATTTCCCAATTGAGTCCGCACCGCCCCCGGACTCTCACGCCCTGCCACCCAACGCCCCTCCCTAGCCCACACCCCCACCCTCACCCCCCCCCTTCCTCTGCCCCCCAGGTGAGGCCTGGCCAAAGCCCCTTATCCCTTAAGGTTCCCCTATCCCCCGTGCCCCCCCCTCCCCTTCCCCTTCCCCCACCGCCCACACTCACTCCCTGCCCCCCCCCCCCCCCCTCACCTCCCCTCCCTTGCCCCTTCCCCCCCCCCACCCTCCCCCCCCCTATCCTCCTTCAATGTCCCCCCACCCACCCTCTCCCCATCTCCCCGAATCCCCCGCCCTCCTCCTCGCAGGCACACACGAGAAAAACATTTCAAAGAACCACCGCTCCCTCCCCCCCCTACACATGCCATGCCCATGTCCCAAGTCTAATGCTCAAGTCACATTCCCATGCCCATAGCTCATGCTCACACCCACACCCACGACCCCACACCCCACAGCCCACACCCACACAACCCACAGCCCACAACCCCTCCCATACTCCATTTTCACAACTACCCATCACCAACAAAACCACATCCACACCCACATCCCCCGCCCGGCACACACCCCTTCCAACACACTCAACCACCGCACCCTGCCGCCCCGCCCTCTCCCACAACCACATCCACATCCACTCCAACCATCGACACCATCCGCTCCCCCAGCGCTCTAACAACCACACTTACACAACAACAACCCACATCCCACATCACACACCACACATACGTATATCCCACCCCACCCCCATTACAACACTAAAAATCAGCGCACACCCCCACCCCCACAACTATACCACCCAAAACTATTGGCACAGCCCATCCCTCACATGCAGCATTGCACTGCTGCTGCCAGTGCTAATAGGACCTCACCCCCATCCCCACACCTACAATACACCGACACTGCACCACAACAAACACGTACGCCATCCTTGACCCCCCCCAGGGCCCACGGCTGCGCCTACACCCACTGCCCACACCAATACTACATAACAACTACACCCACCTCCAACCTCCAACCACACCACCCAATACCTAAACCCCCTCAGCCGTGTTGCCTACACCCACCTCCTCGCCTGCACTCATCCCCACACGCCATATCGACGGGGCCTCACCCAAGCCTACGCTCCACCCCCACCCCCAATCCATATACCTACCCCCCCCCCCCCACCCCCCCCTCCCCCCCCCCCCCATCCCCCCACGCCTAACCCCACCAATACCACTCCCACTGGCACCCGTACCCCCACCCCCACGCCTATTAACACAAGCACACCCCTCACCTGCAGCATGGTGGCGCTGCCGGTAGCGCTAGGAGACCCTCACGAGTGAGTTACGTGCCTTTCTTTCCTATCATAGCTTTTGGGCGGAGCCCCCACCCCCCATCTGGTAGGCAGGAGCCCCCAGGGTCACCGCGTTGTCAGATTGTCGGTCGGGAGGTCGGATCGTATCCTGGAAAAGTCGTGAGGGGTACCAGTCTTTCTCTATTTTTGTCCTTACCCGTCCCCTCCCCTTGTCCCCCTTCGGCACCCCCCCTCCCCTATCTCACCGCCACCGCCCCCCACCCCCCTGCCCACAGCATCCACCCGACCCCTCCCCCCACAATACCAACCCCACCACCCCTGTTTGTAATTAGGGAGGCGGTGGCAACCAGAACAATGACACGTTTTTTAGATGTTGCATTCGAAATATTACCCCACACCCACCCACACCCACACTCACCCACCCACCCACCCACACAATACCTGTCACCTCCCCCCTCAATACCAACCCCTTCAACGCCTGTTTGTAATTAGGGAGGCGGTGACAAGCGGTACAATGACACGTCACTATCCCTAGATGGCTCTGTGGATTTCGGCACTGGGTAAGTCCTGGACTAGTCTATTTTTGAAAAATGAATACCATTTTTTGTGGAGCCCCCCCTTGAGGATGGGGGCCTGGGCGGGGAGCCTGGGGGGGAGCCTGGACGGGAAGCCTGGGCGGGAAGCCTGGGCGGGGAGCCTGGACGGGGAGCCTTGACGGGGAGCCTGGGCTGGAGCCTGGGAGGGTCCTGGGCGGGGAGCTTGGGCGGGAGCCTGGACGGGGAGCCTTGGGCGGGGAGCCTGGCTGGGAGCCTGGGGGGGGTCCTCTGGGCGGGGAGCCTGGCGGGGAGTCCGGGCGGGTAGCCTGGGGGCGGAGCTGGGGGGGAAGCCTCCGCGACGGGGAGCCTTGACGGGGAGGCCGGGGCGTGGAGCCGGGGGGTGGTCCTTGGGCGGGGAGCCCTGGCGGGGAGTTCCTTGCGGTGAGCCTGGGCTGGAGCCTGGGAGGGTCCTGGGCGGGGAGCCTGGGCGGGGAGCCTGGACGGGGAGCCTTGGCGGGGAGCCTGGGCTGGAGCCTGGGGGGGTCCTGGGCGGGGAGCCTGGGCGGGGAGCCTGGGGTGGACCTGTACGGGCGACGCCCTTGACGGTGAGCTCTGGGCTGGAGTCCCTGGGGGGGTCCTGGGCGGGGAGCCTGGACGGGGAGCCTTGACGGGGAGCCTGGGCTGGAGCCTGGGGGGGTCCTGGCGGGCGGGGAAGCCTGGGCAGGGGCCTATGCGAGGAGCCGGGGGGGGGAGCCGTGGCACGGGTGAGCCCTGACGTGGGAGCTGGGCTGGAGCCTGGGGGGGTCCCTGGGCGGGATCCCTGGACGGGGCAGCCTTGGAAACGACGGGAGCCTGGGCTGGAGCCTGGGCGGGTCTCCTGGCGGGCGAGCCTGGGCGTGGAGGCGTCTTGACGGGGACGCCTGATTCCGGGGGAGACCCCTGGGCTGGAGCCTGTGCAGGGTCCTGGGCGGGAGCCTGGGGGGGATCCTGGAACGGGAGCCCTTGACGGGGAGCTGGGCTGGAGCCGGGGGGTTCCTGGGCGTGGACCCTGGGGTGGTGTGTCGTGGCCGAGAACCGGGGAGTCCTGGGTGACTTGGAGCTGCGTCTTGGGCGGGAGCTCCCCTTGTGGGAGCCTGGGGGGGACCTGGGCGGGGAGCCTGGGCGGGGGAGCCTGGACGGGACTCCTGGGCCGAGCCTGGGGGGTCCTGGGCGAGCTGGAGCCTGGGCTGGAGCCTGGGGGGGTCCTGGGCGGGGAGCCTGGGGGGGAGCCTGGGCTGGAGCCCCCAGGGTCATTTAGTTGTCCGATTGTTAGTGGGACCAATGACCGTGCGACCGTGTGACCAACATAAAGCCTGACAAGCCAACTGTCTCATAATTAACCGTCTTCAGTCCGTTCGATTCCGTTACCACCTTTCGCTCCAATAACACTCTCCGCCAATTTTCCACGTCGATCGCCTTGGACTTGTTATTGCTTGGGTTCGCCTAAATGCAAATGACTATATGTTCCCAACCCTCGCCCCAACCCCAACCCCGAACCCAACCCTAACCCCAACCCCAACCCCAACCCCTAAACCATCCTCAACCCCACCCAAACCTCACCCCTACCTCATCCCCACCCACCCTCATCCCCACTCAGACCTCTACCCCAACCCTCATCCCCACCCACACCTCTGCCCCACCCCCCCACCCCCACCCACCCCACCCCCCCCCCCCCCACCTCCGCCCCCCCCCCCCCCACCCCCAACCCCCAACCCCCACCCACACACCTCTGCCCCCCACCCCCAACCCCAACCCCAACCCTAACCCCACCCTCATTCCCACCCACACCCCACCCCCAAACAGAGGCGATGGAAGAGCAGCTGGTCGAGCACGAGGCAGCAATACTGGCAGAGGGGCTCCACCGCCTGGAGGGGGGAGTGACAGCGATGACTCCTTCTTCGGAGATGGCGATGCAGGTGTGCTGCTGCTGCTGCTGCTGCTTATGGTGGTTACATTTCTCCTGGTGCCCTACTGGCCTTCAAATGTGCCGCCAGACGGTCTTTTGATTCTGTTGATTCCGTTGATTTCTTGACAATTTTTATTTTGACGAGGGGCTCCACCGCCTGTAGGGGGTAGTGACAGTGATGACTCCTTCTTCGGAGATGGCAATGCAGGTGTGCTGCTGCTGCTGCTGCTGCTGGTTTCATTTCTCCTGGTGCCCTACTGGACTTCAAATGTGCCGCCTGACGGCCTTTGATTCTGGTGATTCTGTTGATTTCTTGACAATTTTTATTTTGACGAGGGGCTCCACTGCCTGGAGGGGGGTAGTGACAGTGATGACTTCCTTCTTCGGAGATGGCAATGCAGGTGTGCTGCTGCTGCTGCTGCTGCTGCTGGTTTCATTTCTCCTGGTGCCCTACTGGACTTCAAATGTGCCGCCTGACGGCCTTTGATTCTGGTGATTCTGTTGATTTCTTGACAATTTTTATTTTGACGAGGGGCTCCACTGCCTGGAGGGGGTAGTGACAGTGATGACTCCTTCTTCGGAGATGGCAATGCAGGTGTGCTGCTGCTGCTGCTGCTGCTGCTGGTTTCATTTCTCCTGGTGCCCTACTGGACTTCAAATGTGCCGCCTGACGGCCTTTGATTCTGGTGATTCTGTTGATTTTTTGACAATTTTTATTTTGAAGAAGTGCTCCACTGCCTGGAGGGGGTAGTGATAGCGATGACTCCTTCTTCGGAGAAAGCAATGCAGGTGTGTAGGGTCGTGTTGTAAAGTACCCCCAGGGGGAGGGGAGTTACTGTGATGATTCCTTGTGCGGAGGAGGGGATGCATGTATGCTTTGGAAGGGTTATTTTGTGGCTTTGTTTTTCGTTTTTTTAGCTTTGAAAGGAATTTCATTCTAGATGGTGGGTCTCCCGACACCGACACCAATCAGCGATACCGAGGATTCAGTTCGAATGGCGTTGCTACTCCTACAAAAAAAAGGCGCAGTTGTTGTGATCGTTTCGGTCTGGCTGAGGGGCTCCACCACCTGGAGGGGGGAGTCACAGTGATGACCCCTTCTTTTGGGGATGGGATGCAGGTTAGCTTTGAATTGACTCAATGCTGTTGTAGTCCCCCTTCGGTCGCCCTTGGCTTTGCAGGTCGTTGTCAACCGCGATGGTAGCTTGTCCAGTTGAGGTAGGAGACCGCTCCCCACCCGCGTACGACGGGCTCCCTTAACACCACGCCCCACCAGGCGTTATCATTATCAATGCTGTTGTTGGTAATCAACCGGATAAAACAAGACTATGCTTGGGGCTTAGAATTTCATTTTTGAGTTGAGTTGAGTTGAGTCGTAATGTCGATTTCTGTACTTCCTCTTTGCTTTGTATTTGTTTTGTTTTGGTTTGGTAGAGGACCCACCCACCCACCCACCCACCGTCTCACCAAACTACCTATTGCTGCGCCAAGTACAACCCGGCATCCTCCCAGCCCTCCTGCTGCTGGTGGTGGTGGTGTTGGTAGCTTTGGGCTACCAGCCGACAGCTATAGGGCAGCTTCCTCTGCCCTTCCACCCCTCCCTGCGAGACTACATACCACCCACCCACACACACCGACCACCCACCCCTCTGCTGCAGCGCCAAGTACGTCCCGGCTTCCTCCCAGCCCTCCTGTTGTTAGTGGTGGTGGTGGTGGCTTTGGGCTAGCAGCCGACAGCTCTAGGGCAGCTCCCACTGCCCCTCTACCTCCTGCTGCCTCCTCCCTACGAGACTGCATACTACCCACCCACTCAAACCCACCACACCACCACCCACCCTCCCCTCTGCTGCAGCGCCAAGTACGTCCTGGCGTCCTCCCAGCCCTCCTGCTGGTGGTGGTGCAGGTGGCGGCTTTGGGCTAGCAGCCAACAGCTCTAGGGCAGCTCCCACCGCCCCTCCACCTCCTACCATCTCCTCCCTGCGAGACTGCATACTACACACGACACCCGACTCATAACCCACCAACATGGACTCACCCAACCGCACCCCACACGCCATCCTGCTTGTGCGCGCCAAGTAGTCCTCGGCTTCCCACCCAGCCCTCCTGCTGGTGGTGGTGGTGGCATTCTGGGCGTCGCAGCTGCCCAGCTCTAGGCAGCTTTCACTAACCCCATTAGCTCCTCCGGGCACCCCACCCACCCCTCTGCTGCAGCGCCAAGTACGTCCCGGCTTCCTTCCTTCCTCCCAGCCCTCCGGGTGGTTTGTGGTGGTGTTGCTTTTGGGCTAGCAGCGACAGCTCTAGAAGGCAGCTCCCACTGCCCTCTACCTCCTGCCGGCCCCTCCCTAACGCACTGCAATATACCCACCCACTCAAACCCACCCACCACCACCCACCCCTCCAGACCCTCGCTGGCAGCGCCAAGTACGTCCCGGTCTCCAGCCCTCATGCTGTTTGGTGGTGGTGGTGGGGTGGCCTTTGTGGCCTACCGCCGACAGCTCTAGAGCAGCTCCCCCTCCCCCTCCACCCCCTGCTGCCTCCTCTCTACGAGACAACAACAGGGACAGCTTGTTAGATTCCAGCTCAGACGGCTCTAGAAGACCTTCTGGTAACGGGGCTGGCGGTGGTGGTGGAGCTGGTTTCGGTAATGGTGCCAGCGGCCAATCGCCAGCTAGGGATTCCACCGCAGGTTATGGGCTGGGTGCATCTGCCTCTGCCTCACCTCCACCCCCTACCCAGCCGCAATATCAGCGCCCCATCTCACGCTCCTCCAGCTTCGGCAGCAGCCGGGGTGGCGGCTTCAACCAGAACCCTGCCCCTGCCCCCGCATATGCCGGTGGGGAGTTCGGTAGTGGTGACAGCGGTGGGGGTTACGGTAGCGGCGGAGGCGCAGGCGGAGGCAGGGGGTATGTAGGAGGTGGCTACGGGGCGCAGCCCCCTAACAGTGCGCAAGCAGGAGGGCAAGCAGCTAGGGGGGGGTACAACGACTTTTGGAGACGACACGACAGCTACGTGACATGCTATGACCTTTCAACACAGTTCCGGTCCTCTCCCCACCAATCCCATCGCCTGGCGTGCTATGACGCAGTCCCCCCGCCCGTTAGCGAAGGACAGAAAGGGGGGGCGGCCACCCACTCCAAGAGCCACCTCCCAGGTAACAATTAAAACTGGACATTGTGCGATACGGCTCACTTTTTTGTGTGCAATGCGTCGCAAATTGAGCAACTCGTTGCGGACCCAGTACGACGGTGCGCTCCCAGTCTACTGGCGGTCTGCGCTTAGCCGAGGGAAGAGGGCAAGTTCGGGGGGCATATGATGACTGTTTATCTGGCCCCCTTGTGCCGCCCCCCAATGGGGGGGACCGGGGGTAGATCCGACCACGCCCCCCCGCGGCCAAGGGGCCCCCCCCGGCGAGGTTTAGAACTACTATAAACGTGGACATTGTGTGATGGCTCACTTTTTTTCTTCCGTGCGACGCCTGCTCGGTGGGTGACCCCCCAGTGCGGACCGCGTTTGCACTCACCCGAGCGAGCGGCAAGCACAGAGCCTGTGGGGTTGGGTTGGGTTGGGGGGGGGGGATTTGATTACTTTAGCCGGACCCATGCATCCATTACCGATGTGTAATATATGGAATAGTGCACCGAATAATGTAACCCTCCTCCTCCTCTCCTCCTCCTCCCTCTCCTCCTCCTCCTCTCCTCCTCCCGTCTCTCCTCCTCCCTCCGCCCCCCCTCTCCCTCCGCCCCTCCTCCCTCCTCCTCCTCCTCCTCCTCCTCCTCCCCCTCCTTCTCCTCTCCAGCCATCCTCCTCCTCCTCCTCTCCTCCCTCCTCCCCCCTCCTCCCTCTGTGGCCCCCTCCTCTCCTCCTCCTCCTGCTCTGTCCTCCCTCCTCCCCCCGTCCCTTCCCCCCCCCCGCCCTCCTCTTCCTCCTCCTCCTCCTCCTCCTGCCCCCCTCCTCCCCCTCCCTCTCCTCCTCCTCCTCCCCTCCGGTCCTCTTCCTCCCCCCTCCTCCGGCCCTCACTCCTACCCTGCCTTGTTCCTCCGCCGTGTCCCCTCCTCCTGCCTCCTCACCTTCGTTAGGTCCTCCATCCTCCTCCATCATGCCAGTGCGCGTCTTGGCCATGCCTATAGCTAGAACCCGCCGCACGCTCCTCCCCCGTCGCTGTCGTATCAGGTCGCCTTCCGTACCTCCTCTCCGCTCCTCCTCCTCCCTCCTCCTCCTCCGCTCCTCCTCTTTTCCTCCCCCCTCCCCCTCCACCCCCTCCTCCTCCTCCTCCTTCTCCTTCTCCCCGTCCCTCCTCCTCCCCCTCCTCCTTCTCCTCATCGAATTTGCATGGTTGACACCCAGGAGGCAGCTTCTCAGACCCACCCTTCCCCACAGCTTACTGACAACTCATTACGAGATTTGAACACATTGTTGGGTAGAGTAATCTTTGTATGCTTGTTTCTTTCTTAATCACCCTCAAAGTCACTAAGAGCATCATGGTGCTAACTAAGCAAACATACACTGTAGTATGGGTTCCGATTGTCTGTGACCCACCAAAACTGTTCCCCACAGGCAAGAGCGCTTGGATGACAGCTATTCTGAAAACTCAAACGATGAATTCAAGCGCTTAGGAGGCTATTATTACCCTATCATGTCTCCTGAAGAGCACCACATGTGTGGGGTTGAGTGGGCTGGGTGGATGCTTTTTCTGACCACAGCAAACACCCGGGTCCCCACAGGGCGGCAGAGTGGCGGCGATGAACAGCTATGGCAGACAACTCAGACAGATGAAGACAAGCACACTTGGGTCTGTCTTGTCGCGGCTGGGCATTGGCCCCTAGTGGGTTGGGTTCTTAGATCTTCAACAGGTAGTGGGTTGGGCTTGTCGGGTGAGCGCAACCGGCTCATGGGGGTGCTTGCTTTTCAGAATAACCCCACAGTAAATGGCTGCCAGCCGTAACATCGGAGGTTAATCGAAAAAAGAGAAGTGACATTCTCGTCTGGGGGTTGAGCGAAATCATAAAAAGAACCAAGTAAAGCGGCGAACTTAGGGGCCGGTTTGCGGTGTGGTTAGGCGTCTCTCGAATCCAGGACCTCCTGAGACTAGGCAGGTTTTTGTATGAATAAAATGATCGTCGTCCCAGGGAAGCCAGGGGGACCCCACAGGCAAGAACCGCGGCGGAGAGAGCAGGCCAAGACGCAGACGATGAATGCAACGCTTAGAAGAAGACGGCAAGCTAACGCGACGACGGTGGCAGACCTAAAACAAGAACAGGCGGGAGGGGAGATGTGAGGGCGTCCGGGGGCAGACGAGCTGCAGCTAGTGGCTCCTACGACGATGATGCGGGATATGATGACGAGTTTGAGGGCAAGTACCTAGCTGAGGAAGACAGAGAGGAGTTCTATGGCTCCAGCAGGGACTCTGATTGGGAGGGAGAAGTCAATGCTACAGCGTAAGTGGTCTTATCATGGGCGGAGGGGGTTAAGGGATCGGGGCTAGGGGTTTTATCATGGGCGGAGGGGGTTAAGGGATCGGGGCTAGGGGGTTAAGGGATCGGGGCTAGGGGGTTAAGGGATAGGGGTGGCGGTTGGAGGGGGTGGGCAGATGTGTGTGTGTGGTGGTGGTGGTGGGGGGGTTAAGGGATTGGGGCTACGGGCGGCGGGTATATTGTGAGGGGTAAGTGAATGCGACAGCGGAAGTCTTTGGGTAGGGGGAGGGCAGATGTGAGGGGAGTGTGTGGGGGAAGGCGTGCTGGAGCTAGTGGCTCATTTGAAGATGGCGAGGGGTATGACGACAAATTTGAGGGCAAGTACCTAGCTGAGGAAGATGGAGAGGAGTTCTACGGCTCTAGCAGGGACTCTGATTGGGAGGGAGAGGTCAAAGCTGCAGCATGAGTGCCCTGCCCGTGGATGGAGTGTGTGTGGGGTGTGTGTGGGGGGGGTCCTTGGTTAACACACCTCAGGGGTGGAGGGGGGGTAAGGGATTAGAATTTAGGGTTTGTTGGGAGGGAGAAGTGAATGCTATTTGAACTTGAACTTGGTTACAAAGATTCAGCCAGCAATTTTGCTGCTTGCCGTCTTCCGCAGTAAAAAAAAATGAATGCTACAGAGTAAGTGCCCTGCTCACGGGTGGAGGGGGTGGAGGGGATTCCCTGGCCGCGGGTGTGAGGAGGAGAGACAGTGTGAGTGCTCTGCTCACTGGTGGAGGGGGTCCTAGTCATGGGTTGGGGGGATGACGGGTCACGGGTGTGAGGAGGAGAGACAGCGTGAGTGCCCTGCTCACTGGTGGAGGGGGTTCCCTGGTCATGGGTTGGGGGGATGACGGGTCATGGGTGTGAGGAGGAGAGACAGCATAAGTGCCCTGCTCACGGGTGGAGGGGGTGGAGGGGTGGAGGGGGTCCTTAGTCATGGGTTGGGAGATGACTGGTCACGGGTGTGAGGAGGAGAGACAGCATAAGTGTCCTGCTAACGGGTGGAGGGGGTTCCCTGGTCATGGGTTGGGGGGATGTCTGGTCACGGGTGTGATAAGGAGAGACAGCGTGAGTGGCCCTGCTCACGGGTGGAGGGTGTGGAGGGGTGGAGGGGGTCCCTGGTCATGGGTTGGGGGGATGTCTGGTCACGGGTGTGAGGAGGTGAGACAGCATAAGTGCCCTGCTCACGGGTGGAGGGTGTGGAGGGGGGTCCCTAGTCATGGGTTGGGGGGGGATGGCCGGGTCACGGGTGTGAGGAGGAGAGACAGCGGAAGTGCCCTGCTCACGGGTGGAGGGGGTTAAGGGATCAGGGCTAGGGGTGGCGGGGGTAAAGGATAGGGGTGGCGCTTGGAGGGGGGTGGGGTGGTTGGGTGGGTGTTAAGGTATTGGGGGCTAGGGGTGGCGGGAGTAAAGGATAGGGGTGGCACTTGGGAGGGGGGTGGGTGGGGTGGGTGGGTTGGGTTTAGGGTATTGGGTGGGGGCTAAAATGGGGTTGCTGGGGTCAAGATAAGGGGTTGACTCTTGGATTGGGTGGGTGGTGTGGGTGGGTTGTGTGGGTTAAGGTATTGGGGGTCTAGGGTGCGGGGGTAAAGGATAGGGGTGGCCGGGTTTGAGGGGGTGGTTGTTTGGGGGTTAAGTGTATTTGTGGCTAGTGTTGGCTTTTTTAATGATTTGGTTGGGTTGGTTTTCGCTTGGGGGTTATTGTGTGGGTGGGTTGGTGGTGTTAATGTATTTGGGGCTAATGGGTTGCGGGGTAAAGAGGAAAGCGGTTGGCGGTTTGGAGGGTGTGTAGTGGTTTGGGTGGGTGTTGGTTTCAGGTATTGTGGCAGGTGTGGCGGGGGTAAAGATAGGTGTGGCGCTTGAGGGGTGGGTTGGTGGGTGGGTGGGGGTTAAGGTTATTGGGGCTAGGGGTGGGCGGGGGTAAAGGTAGGGGTGGCGGTTGGAGGGGTGGGGGGTGTGGTTCAGTATTGGGGCTAGGGGTGGCGGGGGTAACGTATGGGTGGCGCTTGGAGGGGTGGGTGGTTGGGGGGTTAAGGTAATTGGGCTAGGTGGCGGGGGTAAAGATAGGGGTGGCACTTGGAGGATTGGTGGGTGGGTGGGGGTAAGGTATTGGTGCTAGGTGGCGGGGGTAAAGGATAATATAGGGTTGGCACCTTTGAGGTGTGTTGGTGGGGTGGGGTTCAGGGCTTGGGCGCTAGGGGTTTAGTGTATCTAGTGAGGACGGGAGAGGGCAATGGTACAGTTGCAGTGCCCTGTTTATAGCACCTCAGGGGTGGAGGGGGTAAAGGGTTAGGGAGTGGGGTGTAGGGTTGCGGGTAGGGGAGCAGGGGCCGGCTACCTTTCCACTCTCCTCGGCCCCGCGCGTTGCTCGGGTAGGGGGTAAGGGATTGGGGTGGAGGGTTGATTGGGAGGGGGAGGGGAATGCCTGTACAGTGCAATGCTCATAGCACCTCAGGGGTGGAGGGGTGAGGGAGGGGTTGATGGTTGATTGGGAGGGGAAGGGGAATGCTGCAGTGCAATGCTCATAATCACTATCAGGGTGGAGAGTCGGTTCCCTGGCTTGTTGTTGCGGGTTGCTTTGGCTGGTCCGGTGGATGCCTGCTGATCCGTGCCATTCTCATATCACTTCAGGGTGGCGAGGGTAAGGGATGTTGTGGCTGGTTTGATTGGTGGGACGGGGGACGGGGATTCTACAGTGCAATGCCCTAGCACCTGATCCGTGTGTGGTGGTTAAGGATTGGGGTGTACGGTTTATAGGAGGGCGTCTTGGGGAATGCTAACATTGATCGTGCCTCTCATGGGTGGGTTGGATGTGGGGGTCCTTGGTCCTCGGCCCTAATTTGGCTGCTCGCTGTCTCTGGTAGTAGCATAAACTGTGGGTAAGCCCCTTTCAGCGAATCAATTGGTGTAGTGGTACACCAAGTCGCTTTGAGGATGTAGGGTAGGGGGTTCGATTCCCCCTACGGTCGCCCTAAGCGTTGCAGGTCGTTGTCAACCGCGATGGTAGCTTGTCCAGTTGAGGTGGAATACCGCTCTTTACCCGCATCCGACGGGTTCCCTTAAAACCACGCCCCACCAGGCGTTATCATTACCTTTTAAAACAATGGGTTGGAGGAAGTAACGGGGATTATGGTTAAGGGTTTTGGCATATGATTGCATGATCCTCACTGCACGTCAGCAAGTATTCTGAATATTTATACACACACACACACACACACACACACACACACACACACACACACACACACTGCCATGGGAATTCTCTCCCCCCCCCACACCCCCCACCCACACCCACACCCACCCACACTGCCATGGGAATGCCCTCCCCCCCCCCCCCCCCCCCCCACACACACACACATGATCCTCACTGCACGCCCTTGTATTCTGACTAGTGCAATAACTAGTTGTACAACAGAGTAATCTAACGATAACATAAACAGCATGTGATCATTTCATGAAATGCTATTTCATATGCAATGTTCAGGAAGCATCCTGAGTCTGCCGTCCCTACCCCTAAACCTCTGGGCATCACGAGGACTGGGTTCACCAAGACTGGCACAATCAATACCCAGGTAGGAACTTTTTTGTTTATTTTGATTGGGAGCCAGTAATATTGGTCTCTTATATACTGGCCCATTACATATTGGTCCATGCTATATATTATATCTTGCTCATAAACCTCTGGGCATCACGAGAACTGGGTCCACCAAGACTGGCACAATCAATACCCAGGTAGGAACATTATATATTTTATGGTATACTATATATAAATGTGCATTGTTTGAGTGCATGCAGTTTGTTTGAGTACATGCAGCAGCCAGTGAGTTTGAGTGCATGCAGTATGTTTGAGTACATGCAGCAGCCAGTGAGTTTGAGTGCATGCAATTTGTTTGAGTACATGCAGCAGCCAGTGAGTTTGAGTGCATGCAGTATGTTTGAGTACATGCAGCAGCCAGTGAGTTTGAGTGCATGCAGTTTGTTTGAGTACATGCATCAGCCTTCAGGCTGCTCACCATCTGCAGGTGGGGTACAGATGGGTGGCATAACCACTACTACACCACATTCCCGAATACAATTTGTTTACCAGGCAAAAACCCAGGTTGCCTGGAGAGTGGGGAGTTGGCACTGTACCTCTGGGGGTATAGTTTAGATAGTTGATTTTTGGCGGAGCCCCCTCTTCAAGGGGGCGTGAGCCCCCATGTCCACCCATTTGTCCGTTTGACCGGGAAAAAAAGAAAAACTTGAAGCCTGACACGTCAGGCAACGGTCGCATAACTAACTCGCTTCGGGCAGCTCCATCGTTGCCACCTTTCGTTCCGTTGCCAACACACTCCGCCAATTTCCGCGTCGCTTGCGACGCTGCATAGGACTTGTTTTTAATAAAATACACCAAAATGGATAGGGAACGGTGTATGAACGGTGTATGGGTAGGGAACGGTGTATGAACGGTGTATGGGTAGGGAACGGTGTATGAACGGTGTATGTGTAGGGAACAGTGTATACTGGACAAGCTACCATCGCGGTTGACAACGACCTGCAACGCTAAGAGCGACTGAAGTGGGAGTCGAACCCCGGACTCTTCATCCTTAAGCGATCTGGTCTACCACTAGACCATTGTTTATCACTGAAAGGTCTTTGAATGTTTTAATAAATACACCAATATGGGTAGTTATTAAATACACCAATATGGGTAGTTAATAAATACACCAATATGGGTAGTTAATAAATACACCAATACGGGTAGTTAATAAATACACCAATATGGGTAGTTCATAAATACACCAAGATGGGTAGGGAACGGTGTATACTGCGTGATTGTGTATCCCCCCCCCCTCCACCACCACCGCCATTGCCACGTGAGTAACCTTCCCCCTACTACCAATTATCTCATCCGAGACTTCCCTCACAAGGAGGTGCGTAATATGTAGGGAACGGCAACTAATATTAGTGTTTGGAAACTAATATTAACTAATATTATTACAGTGTCACAATAATATTAGTTTTTCAAATAGATTCAACATTTTGGTGAGACGGCTCGTCAGACTAATATTATATAATATGATATCATATTATTTATTCACTAATATTATATAACATAGCTGACCCCTAAATATGGGTCCACTAACCCTCTTGGTGTAAATAGGAGTACGAGTACCATTTCATTTGGTCCTTATTTTGGATCGAAAGATCTCTTTTACATTTTTATAGTCCAGTTCTATTATAGGTAGCATAAACACTACTACACCACACTCCCGAATACATCATCTGATATCTAGGTAGTTGGCTGTTAAAATAAGTTCCCACAGTAGTAGCCCAGGCCTACAATTTTTTGGCGGAGCCCCCTCTTAAAGGGGGTGGAAAACCCTTTGTTTACCCATTTGTCCGTCCGACCGACCGAAACAAAATTGAAGCCTGACACGTCTGTCAACGGTTGCATAACTAACTTGCTTAGGGCAGCTCCAATGTTGCCACCTTTCATTCCGTTGCCAACACTCTCCGCCATTTTTCCGCGTCGCTTGCGACGCTGCATAGGACTTGTCAGTCAGGCCGATCGATGTTTTCTGAGAATGGGGCTATAATGGCATGATTCATGGCTATGTTTTGAGCTACTTTTAAGGTCATTCTGAGCACCTCATGTGTGTGGGGGTGGGGTGGGGGGGGCAGCCCTCCCTTAGATTGTATCTCCTGGTTCCCACATCAAGTATTCCTGTCATGTGTGTACATTTTGGATTTGATTGGTACATGGTTTTATAGCCATCTCGGGGCTGCTCGCCACCTTCCAATTCCAAGTCCCCCCTATGTGCTTTGCATGGAAACCAGGGAGCATACTCAGTGGATTATAAAGGTTAAATCCAATCCAAATCAGCTATCCGCCGCCAAATTAAACCAAGCCAAATTAAACTAAACCAGCTACCTGCTGCCGCCCACAGGTGCGACTTGGAGCAACAGTAAATTACGCACTACAAGGCAACCCCTGTGCCTGGGAACACACCAGACTAAACTGAGCCAAATCAAACCAAGCCAAGCCAAACTAAGCCAAACCATGCCAAAGCATGCCAAACCAAGCCAAGCCAAACTAAGCCAAACCATGCCAAAGCACGCCAAACCAAACCAAATCAAACCAGCTATCTGCTGCCACTCACAGATGCAACTTGAAGCAGCAAGGATGTACACACTACAATGTTAACCCTCTGCATGGAACCACACCAAACCAAGCCAAATTAAACCAAGCCAAGCCAAACCATACCAAAGCATGCAAAATCAAATCAAATGAAACATAACCAGCTATCTGCTGCCACTCACAGATGCAACTTGAAGCAGCTATGATGTACACACTACAATGTCAACCCTCTGCATGGGACCACACCAAACCAAGCCAAATTAAACAAAGCCAAGCCAAGCCAAACCATACCAAAGCATGCCAAATCAAATCAAATGAAACTTAACCAGATATCTGGTGCCGCCCACAGATGCGACTTGAAGCAGCAGTGATGTACGAACTGCAATGTCACCCCTTTGTGTGAGACCAAACCAAGCCGAACCGAGCCAAATTAAACCAAACCAAGCCAAGCCAAACTAAGCCAAACCATGTCAAAGCACACCAAACCAAATCAAATCAATTGAGACACAACCAGCTATCTGCTGCCACCCATAGATGCGACTCGAAGCAGCAGTGATGTACGCACTTCAATGTCACCCTGTTGCGTGGGACCACACCAAACCAAACCGAGCTGAGCCAAATTGAACCGAACAAAACTAAACCAAACCATGCCAAAGCACGCCAAACCAAATGGGCATCAAGTGAAAAATAACCAGATATCTGCTGCCACCCACAGATGCGACTTGAAGCAGCAGTGATGTACGCACTACAACGTCACCCCTCTGCATGGGACGTCCAGGATGTGTGTAATTGGATTGAAGTCATCGGCTTTCCCCAGTACAGGCGCAAGTTCTCACATAATTGGTAGGTATGGAATGCAGTATGATATCATATGATGACGGCAGTCTGACTAGGCTTACAGGCGCAAGTTCTCACCTAACTGGTGGGTATAGAACGCCAGTATGATATCATATGATGGCGGCAGTCTGACTAGGCTTACAGGCGCACACATAACTGGTAGTATGGAACGCCGATAAGATGTCATATGATGGCGGCAGTCTGACTAGGCTTACAGACGCAAGTTCTCACATAACTGGTAGTATGGAACGCCGATAAGATGTCATATGATGGCGGCAGTCTGACTAGGCTTACAGACGCAAGCTCTCACATATCTGGTAGTATGGAACGCCGATAAGATGTCATATGATGGCGGCAGTCTGACTAGGCTTACAGACGCAAGTTCTCACATAACTGGTAGTATGGAACGCCGATAAGATGTCATTTGATGGCGGCAGTCTGACTAGGCTTACAGACGCAAGTTCTCACATAACTGGTAGTATGGAAGCCGATAAGATGTCATATGATGGCGGCAGTCTGACTAGGCTTACAGACGCAAGTTCTCACATATCTGGTAGGTGGAGGCGGGGTGTAGGGAGGGAGGTTGGGTTGTGATTGTTGTGGTATAATATGTATATAATATGTATATACTAGTATAATATGTATATAATGGTATAATATGTATATAATAGTATAACATGTATATAATATGGTGGAGGTTGGGTTTAGTTTTTGTACATTTGAATTTGAATTTAGTTTTTGTGAATTTCCCATATGGTGGAGGTCTGGAGGTTGGGTTTTCATTTTTTTAAGTTGCAATTTGGGTCATCACTTTATATGATGGTGGTAATAAGGAACACACTTATTCATATGTGTGGTTTTGATGATAATGCATTTTTATTGACAATAAGGAACATACTTATTCACATATATGGTTTTATTGATGATGTGAAGAAGAAGAAGAGAACGTAGATAAAAATTGCTTATAGGTAGGGGTGAGTTGGGAGGTGAGGGTGTTTATAAAAAGCAGCAAGCATTTATATATAGCCAAAAGGCCAATAGCAAGATGATACAAATAAGAAAAAGATCGCTTAAACAGTACTAGCAGCCTCATATATTATAAAATAAAAAGGACACAAAGTATTGGGGCACTGAATAACCTCAACTGATCTTCTTAAACAGGAACTTCAATATGTGTTTGTGTGCAGCATCAACCGCCCGCTTCTCATTGCACTGAATGATTTGAATGCGTATCTAAAATGCAAACATTACCTTTGTGTGCAGCATTGACGGCCCTCTTCTCATTGCGCTGAATGATGACCACATGCGCAAAGCACTAGGGATCTTACCCCTTGGCCACAGAGAGGTACGTGTCCTACATGAGTGCCTGTGATAAAGTGATGATAACGCCTGGTGGGACATGGTATTAAGGGAGTCCCGTCTTACGGCGGTAGGGACCGGGCTGCTACTTTACCTGGACAAAGCTCCTATGGCGGTTGACAGTAACCACGAACACCAAAGCACACCCGTAAAGGTTCAAATCAGGCACCTTCTACGTTCAAGGAGCACTGCCATTGAGCCAACAGCACCATCAGCACCATCGTCAACATCATCAGCAGCAATATCTTCAACATCAACAGCGTCAATTATCATAAGCAACATCATCATCAAAAACATCAACAACATCTGCGTCAAAATCTACTTATCTGGGCCAGCATCCACGCCTCATGAGCCCCAATATACGTTTCCAGCCCATGACCTCGACACAAACCCGACCCTAAACTCTAACCTCCCCCCCCCCCCCCCCCCCCCCCCCCCCCCTCCAACACCGACCCTCCCCCCCCCCCCCCCCCCCCCTCCCAATACAGACCCTGAAGAAAGCTATAGATGAACTCCTCGCCGAAACCGCTGAGCTGGCGGACCAGCCTGGCGGTGGTGTGGGGCAGCACAGGAGAGGTGGCACCTCCCATCCAGAACACCCCCGCCGCCCTGCAACAGCTTCGCAGAAGGTCATCCCACCCGACTCATACCTGGGGCCTGCACAAGGAAAGATTACTGTAGAGGAGCAAAGGGCCAAGATCTTGTATCAATTACACAAGGCCCGGAACAAGGCAGCGCAGCACGATGCGTGAGTTGTTTGGTGTACTTGATGCCCATGGGAATGGGTTTGGTGTATTGGTGTATTGTTGTGGGTGTAGCTGTGTGTTTGTTGGAAACATGCAGCATGTGTATGGAGGAAGATGACTGTCGAGGAGCAAAGGGCAAAGATCTTGTATCAATTGCACAGGGCTAGGAACAAGTTAGCTCATCACAATGCGTGAGTTGTTTGGAAACGGGTTAGATGTCTTTGTTGTTGTGGGTGAAGCTGTGTGTATGATTGAAACGGACAGCATGTGTACAAGGAAAGATGACTGTCGAGGAGCAATGTGCAAAGATCTTGTATCAATAGCCCAAGGCCAGGAACAAGGCAGCTCAGCACGATGCGTGAGTTGTTTGGTGCACTTGATGCCCATGGGAGTGGGTCTGGTGTATTGTGGTTGTTGTGGGTGTAGCTGCGTGTGCGATGGAAACCGGCAGCATGTGTATGGAGGAAGATGACTGTCGAGGAGCAAAGGGCAAAGATCTTGTATCAATTGCACAGGGCTAGGAACGAGTTAGCTCAGCACAATGCGTGAGTTGTTTGGAAACGGGTTAGATGTCTTAGTTGTTGTGGGTGTAGCTGGGTGTGAGGAGGAGAGACAGTGTGAGTGCTCTGCTCACTGGTGGAGGGGGTCCTAGTCATGGGTTGGGGGGATGACGGGTCACGGGTGTGAGGAGGAGAGACAGCGTGAGTGCCCTGCTCACTGGTGGAGGGGGTTCCCTGGTCATGGGTTGGGGGGATGACGGGTCATGGGTGTGAGGAGGAGAGACAGCATAAGTGCCCTGCTCACGGGTGGAGGGGGTGGAGGGGTGGAGGGGGTCCCTAGTCATGGGTTGGGGAGATGACTGGTCACGGGTGTGAGGAGGAGAGACAGCATAAGTGTCCTGCTAACGGGTGGAGGGGGTTCCCTGGTCATGGGTTGGGGGGATGTCTGGTCACAGGTGTGATGAGGAGAGACAGCGTGAGTGCCCTGCTCACGGGTGGAGGGTGTGGAAGGGTGGAGGGGGTCCCTGGTCATGGGTTGGGGGGGTGTCTGGTCACGGGTGTGAGGAGGTGAGACAGCATAAGTGCCCTGCTCACGGGTGGAGGGTGTGGAGGGGGTCCCTAGTCATGGGTTGGGGGGATGCCGGGTCACGGGTGTGAGGAGGAGAGACAGCGGAAGTGCCCTGCTCACGGGTGGAGGGGGTTAAGGGATCAGGGCTAGGGGTGGCGGGGGTAAAGGATAGGGGTGGCGCTTGGAGGGGGTGGGTGGGTGGGTGGGTGTTAAGGTATTGGGGCTAGGGGTGGCGGGGGTAAGGATAGGGGTGGCACTTGGAGGGGGTGGGTGGGTGTGGGTGGGTGGGGGTTAAGGTATTGGGGGCTAGGGTGGCGGGGGTAAAGGATAGGGGTGGGCGCTTGGAGGGGGTGGGTGGGTGGGGTTTAAGGTATTGGGGCTAAGGGGTGGCGGGGGTAAAGGATAGGGGTGGGCGGTTGGAGGGGGTGGGTGGGTGGGGGTTAAGGTATTGGGGCTAGGGGTGGCGGGGGTAAAGGATAGGGGTGGGCGCTTGGAGGGGGTGGTGGTTGGGGGTTAAGGTTATTGGGGCTAGGGGTGGCGGGGGTAAAGGATAGGGGGTGGCACTTGGAGGGGTGGGTGGGTGGGTGGGGGTTAAGGTATTGGGGCTAGGGTGGCGGGGGTAAAGGATAGGGGTGGCACTTGGAGGGGTGGGTGGGTGGGTGGGGGTTAAGGTATTGGGGCTAGGGGTTTAGGGTATATTGGGAGGGAGAGGGCAATGGTACAGTTGCAGTGCCCTGTTTATAGCACCTCAGGGGTGGAGGGGGTAAAGGGTTAGGGAGTGGGGTGTAGGGTTGATTGGGAGGGGGAGGGGAATGCTACAGTGCAATGCTCATAGCACCTCAGAGGTGGAGGGGGTAAGGGATTGGGGTGAAGGGTTGATTGGGAGGGGGAGGGGAATGCTGCAGTGCAATGCTCATAGCACCTTAGGGGTGGAGGGGGTAAGGGATTGGGGTGGAGGGTTGATTGGGAGGGGAAGGGGAATGCTGCAGTGCAATGCTCATAGCACTTCAGGGGTGGAGGGGGTAAGGGATTGGGGTGGAGGGTTGATTGGGAGGGGAAGGGGAATGCTGCAGTGCAATGCTCATAGCACTTCAGGGGTGGAGGGGGTAAGGGATTGGGGTGGAGGGTTGATTGGGAGGGGGAGGGGAATGCTACAGTGCAATGCTCATAGCACCTCAGGGGTGGAGGGGGTAAGGGATTGGGGTGTAAGGTTTATAAGGAGGGAGTAGTGAATGCTACAGTGGAAGTGCCTACTCATGGGTGGGTGGGATGTGGGGGCTCCTTGGTCATAGCACCTAAATTTGGCTGCTCGCTGTCTCTGGTAGTAGCATAAACTGTGGGTAAGCCCCTTTTCAGCGAATCAATTGGTGTAGTGGTACACCAAGTCGCTTTGAGGATGTAGGGTAGGGGGTTCGATTCCCCCTACGGTCGCCCTAAGCGCTGCAGGTCGTTGTCAACCGCGATGGTAGCTTGTCCAGTTGAGGTGGAAGACCGCTCTGGTGGTGTGGGGCAGCACAGGAGAGGTGGCACCTCCCATCCAGAACACCCCTGCCGCCCTGCAACAGCTTCGCAGAAGGTCATCCCACCCGACTCATACCTGGGGCCTGCACAAGGAAAGATTACTGTAGAGGAGCAAAGGGCCAAGATCTTGTATCAATTACACAAGGCCCGGACCAAGGCAGCGCAGCACGATGCGTGAGTTGTTTGGTGTACCTGATGCCCATGGGAATGGGTTTGGTGTATTGTTGTGGGTGTAGCTGTGTGTTTGTTGGAAACATGCAGCATGTGTATGGAGGAAGATGACTGTCGAGGAGCAAAGGGCAAAGATCTTGTATCAATTGCACAGGGCTAGGAACAAGTTAGCTCATCACAATGCGTGAGTTGTTTGGAAACGGGTTAGATGTCTTTGTTGTTGTGGGTGAAGCTGTGTGTATGATTGAAACGGACAGCATGTGTACAAGGAAAGATGACTGTCGAGGAGCAATGTGCAAAGATCTTGTATCAATAGCCCAAGGCCAGGAACAAGGCAGCTCAGCACGATGCGTGAGTTGTTTGGTGCACTTGATGCCCATGGGAGTGGGTCTGGTGTATTGTGGTTGTTGTGGGTGTAGCTGCGTGTGCGATGGAAACAGGCAGCATGTGTATGGAGGAAGATGACTGTCGAGGAGCAAAGGGCAAAGATCTTGTATCAATTGCACAGGGCTAGGAACGAGTTAGCTCAGCACAATGCGTGAGTTGTTTGGAAACGGGTTAGATGTCTTAGTTGTTGTGGGTGTAGCTGGGTGTGCGATGAAAACAGGCAGCACGTGCACAGGGAAAGATGACTGTCGAGGAGCAACCGGCCAAGATCTTGTATCGGTTACTCAAGGCCCAGAACAAGGCAGCGCAGCACGATGTGTGAGTTGTTTGGTGTACTTGATGCCCATGGGAATGGGTTTGGTGTATTGGTGTATTGTTGTGGGTGTAGCTGTGTGAATGTGATAGATACAGGCAGCACGTGCGCAGGGAAAGATGACTGTCGAGGGGCAAGGGGCCAAGATCTTGTATCAATTGCACACGGCTAGGAACAAGGCAACTCGGTATGATGCCTGAGCTTTGTACTATCTGCATATAACTATTTGCCACCAGCATCCATTCCTGAAGCCTCAGTTGATTACGAAGTTCAATCGTATATGACACAAGACTAAAATCAGTGAATTCAAACTCCAATTTGACCCACCACCACTGCCACCACATCACCAACGCACCACCACCATCATCACATCACCACCACTATCACATCACCACCACTATCACATCACCACCACTAATACATCACTACCACTATCACATCAACACTACTATCACACCACCACCATCACCACTGCCACTCACCACCACCACCATCACCACTGCCACTCACCACCACCACCACCATCACCACTGCCATTCACCACCACCACCATCACCACTGCCACTCACCACCACCACCATCACCATCACCACTGCCACTCACCACCACCACCATCACCACTGCCACATCCAATTTGACCTTCTTTCAAATCTGTCAATGCTACAGTGTTATAGATCAACTGGCACGCAACAGGACACTGCAAGAGGAGGTGCCAAGCATTTGCATGGCCAGCTGAAAGTGGTTAGCCATGATCATGAGACCCTATCAGAGAAGCTTACATATGTTAACTGGCGCAAATCCCAATCCAAACCCAAATTTAATCCCCTTCTCAAACATGTTTACCGCCTGCAGTGTCATCGATCAACTGGCGCGCAACAAGACATGTGAGAGGAGGAGGCCAAGCATTTGCATGGTTCATGCATCCTACTCCTCCCCATGTATTACCCATTCCCTTCCTCCTGGAGTGTCCTCAAATTCAAATCCAACTTACTCCTACATTTGCCTTCTACTTTCAAATCTGTCAATGCTACAGTGTCATCGATCAACTGGCGCGCAACAAGACACTCCAGGAGGAGGAGGCAAAGCGTTTGCATGGTCAACTGAAAGTGGTTGAGCGAGACCATCGCTTGCAAGTGCAGAGGGCTGCTGAAGGAGCTAGATTGGATCCGGATGCACCCATCCCATGGTTCCCTGTTGGTGGAAGGAAGGTGAGAGGTGGTGCATATTACATATATAATGCAATTGCAGTGTATACGTTATTGCTTGTATTTGATCATACATGAGGCAGCTCCATAAGACCCGGATGCACCTATCCCATGGTTCCCTGTTGGTGGACGGAAGGTGAGGGGTGGCGGTGCAGACTGCAGCGGAGGCAGCTAGATTGGACCCGGATGCACCCATCCCATGCTTCCCTGTTGGTGGACGGAAGGTGAGGGGTGGTGTGGGTGTTGACAGTGGAGTAAGAGGTGTAAGAGTACGATTGTTTGTGGACGGAAGGTGAGGGGTGGCGGTGCAGAGGGCTGCTAAAGGAGCTTGATTGGATCCTGATGCACTCATCCCATGCTTCCCTGTTGGTGGACGGAAGGTGGGGGGTGGTGTGGGTGTTGACAGTGGAGTAAGAGGTGTAAGATTACGATTGTTTGTGGACGGAAGGTGAGGGGTGGCGGTGCAGAGGGCTGCTAAAGGAGCTTGATTGGATCCTGATGCACTCATCCCATGCTTTCCTGTTGGTGGACGGAAGGTGGGGGGTGGTGTGGGTGTTGACAGTGGAGTAAGAGGTGTAAGATTACGATTGTTTGTGGACGGAAGGTGAGGGGTGGCGGTGCAGAGGGCTGCTAAAGGAGCTTGATTGGATCCTGATGCACCCATTCCATGGTTCCCTGTTGGTGGACGGAAGGTGTGGGGTGGCGGTGCTGAGGGCTGCTAAAGGAGCTTGATTGGATCCTGGTGCACCCATTCCATGGTTCCCTGTTGGTGGACGGAAGGTAAACGCGGGTGTATTTATGTATATATAAGGTGAGCAGTGGTGTATGAATGAATATATATATGTATGTATATGTATGTATGTATGTGTATGTACGTGTATGTATGTATGTATATATATACGGTGATAGGTGGTGTACGGATGGTACCTGTTGGCGTAAGGAAGGTGAAAGTTAGTGTATGTTATATAATAGGTGATAGGTGGTGTACGGATGGTACCTGTTGGTAAATGGAAGGTGATAGGTGGTATGTTATATGTATGCAGACGTCCCACCCACCTACACCCACACAAGCACACACAAACAAATCGCCCTCCCCTACCAATCATGCCCTGCAGTTGCCAGACCACCACACATAGAGGTGGCATATGCCCTTGAACTGGTTACATGACTCTCTGCCCCCTTTCCTCTTCCCCCCCCCCAACCCCAACCCCACCTGCCCATCGTCCCACCCACTCCACCCTCCCACCCACACCCACACAATCACACACAAACACGCATCCTAATTGCCCTACACTACCATGTCCCGCAGTTGCCAGACCGCCATGCAGAGAGAAAGATGCGTATTGGTGATGACGTCAACATGGAGCTGACCTTCAAGCCACGCATCACGCGAGTGAGTCCTTTCAGACCCCTTCTAGCAACCCTTCACTTCACCCCGCACAAATCACTTCCACCAGCCCATACCGCCCTTCCACCACCCCTTCCTTTCCTCTCAACTATCCCTTCACATTCCTTCCATTTACCTGTCAATTCCCTCCACCACCCTTTCAGTTCCCTTCCACCAGCCCATGGTGCACTTCCACCACCCCTTCCTTTCCTTTCAAACACCCTTTCTTATTCCATCCACTAACTCTCACGGTCCGTACACCACCCTTTCACATTCCACCCACTAACTCTCACTACCCGTCCACCACCCTTTCACATTCCACCCACTAAATCTCACTACCTGTCCACCACCCTTTCACATTCCATCCACTAAATCTCACTACCTGTCCACCACCCTTTCACATTCCATCCACTTAATCTCGCTACCCATCCACCACCCTTTCATTCTCCTTTTCACCACCCCTTCACATTCCTTCCACTTACCTATGGGTTCCCTTCCACCAGCCCCCAGTGCCATTCAACCACCCATGCCTTTCCTTTCAACCACCCATGCCTTTCCTATCAACCACCCTTGAACATTCCATCAACTAAATTTCACCACCCGTCCGCCACCCTTTCTCTCTCCTTTCACCACCCTCCATCATAGATGAGTGATCTGCCCACGCAAGGTGATCTGGCTGAGACACTACGTTCTGCAGTACAGTCTGGTTTCGCACAGCTCAGCATTTTCAAAAGGTGGGACATACCAAGTGCATTTCTTTTTTAAGCTTCATAGTGCCATTCTGTTTTTTTCCCCTATCTGTCCTTTCTTCCACGCTTCCAATTTGTTATGCACATGTGTATTAATTCATTATATTAATTATCACTGTAGCACGAACTCAGGGCCCCCGACGGTTAAATGATTGTTTGGGGTTCAGTTCATCAGTGCTTTTTCTTTTTAAGCCCTTCCTATACGGTTTGACAAGTCCCTTTAGCCTATTGGGCCTACCCCTGGACTGTAACATACAAACATACATACATACATACATACATACATACATACATACATACATACATACACATACATACATACATACACACATACATACATACATACATACATACATACATACATACATACATACATACATACATACATACATACATATATACACACATACATACATACATACATACACACATACATACATACATACATACATACATACACACATATATACATACATACATACATTCAGACATTCAGACATACACACATACATACATACATACATACATACATACATACATGCATACATACATACATACATGCATACATACATGCATACATACATACATACATACATACATACATACATACATACATACATACATACATACATACAATACATACATGGTATGCACATTGCTATGCCTTCTCCTACTTCCAACCTTTCATCCAATGTGATTCAGGCTTGAGTATGCCTCCAAGAAGAGGGAAGATATCAAAGAGGAGATTGAGGGATTTGAGAGGGAGGTGAGTGGTGTATGATAGGGTAGAAAGGTGGTTGGGCATTTTGAGAGTGTGGGAGGGAGATTGAGGGGTGTGGAAAGGAGGGGGGGTGCATAGGAGGGTGGGCAGGGCTGGTGGCATAGAACAGGGAAGATACCAACGAGGAGGTTGATGGTTTTGAAAGGGAGGTGCATGGGAGGTTGAAAGGAGGTTGGGCATATTGAGAGTGTGGGAGGGAGATTGAGGGGTGTGGAAAGGAGGGAGGTTCCATGAGAGGGTGGGTACGGCTGGTGGCATAGAACAGGGAAGATACCAAAGAGGAGGTTGATGGGCTTGAGGGAGGTGGGAGGTGCATGGGAGGGAGACAGATAGATCAAGGTTCTTGAGAGCAAAACTGTTTCCATAAAGGAGGGCGGATCTCAAGATGGCAGATAGAGCACTATTAGAGGGAGGGACGTGCGTGGTGTATAGGAGTGTGGACATGAGGGGATGGGCATGTCAGGGAGACAGATATCTAGTGTTGTGAGGACAATGCCTGTGGCAAAGAGGAGGGAGAATTGCAAGAGATAAGATTGAGAGAGGGAGGTGCGTCGTGTATAGGGGGAGGTGTGTAGTGTATATGAGTGGGGGGTGCGTGGTGTATAGGAGTGTGGACATGAGGGGGCGGGCATGTCAGGGAGACAGATAGATCAAGTGTAGAGAGAGCAAGATTGGTGCCATATAGGAGAGCGGAAGGTTGAGATGTGTAGAAAGGAGGGTGTTTGCATGAGAGATTGAGGGGAATGAGGGAGGAAGCGAGTTCTAGGGGCATGTGAGGTAGGGAGCAAGGTAAGGGATGGAGAGAGATATAAAAAAGGTGATCAAAACAAGGCAGGCATCACTTTAGCGGTTCCCATCTGTTCAAAAAGAACACATCCATAGTTTATTGTGAGGTTCATTGTGTAGTTCCCTCTTAATGTGAACAGGCAGGACAATTAAGCCAACACAGGGCTTTGTTATCCGCTATGTATAGCGATCGCTAGTTTTGACCCCGTTTTGGAAAAAATATCGCTATACAATTTGAAAAAGGTGCCCCCCCCCCTCCCTGAAAAGCTATAAAAGGTATAGAAACCTATAAAACGCTGTCCCTGGAGGAGGCTTAACCAAAAAGCTAAAAAAAAAAAACAATTTTAGTTTTTAACTCCCAGAGCTGACATGGTGCCATTCATAAAATACGTTGTGCCCCTATTGTACCCGCCCCATAGTTCCTTCCATTATTGATTATTATGTTTAATTCACATTTATCACACTTAAAACATCCACAGTTCCTTCTATGATGAATTTATATTGCACTCACACTATGAGCAGGCCAATGAAACCAACACGGTGGTCAGGCATTGAATATGCGATTCCCATTCATCACACTGAACACATCCATAGTTCCTTTAATGATTTATGTGTACTGCACTCATACTATGAGCAGGCCAATAAAGCCAGCACAAAGGGCAGGCATTTAATCGAATATGCCATTCCCATCAAGTTATTAACGCTGTTCATGCTATAAGTACCAAGTATTGTTCTGAGTAACTGTGTGTACTGATGAAAGTATTGTTGTGTGTAACTGTGTGTACTGATGAAATTATTGTTGTGTGTAACTGTGTGTAACTGTGTGTACTGATGAAATTATTGTTCTAAGTAACTGTGTGTACTGATGAAATTATTGTTCTGAGTAACTGTGTGTAACTGTGTGTACTGATGAAAGTATTGTTGTGTGTAACTGTGTGTACTGATGAAGTATTTGGTGTAACTGTGTACGATGAAATTAATTGTTCTAAGTAACTGTGGGTGTAACTAGAATGAAAGTATTGGTTCGTGAGTAACTGGTGTGTACTGATGACAAGTATTGTTGTGTGGTAACTGTGGGTGACATGATGAAAGTATTGTTGTGTGGTAACTGTGTGTACTGATGAAATGATGGTTCTGAGTAACGGTGTTACTGATGAAAGTAATTGTTCTGAGTACCTGGTGGGTGTACGTATGCAAAGATTGTTGTGTGTCACTGTAGTTACTGATGAAAGTATTGTTGGTTACTGTGTGTATGATGAAGTATTGTTGTGGTGTAACTTGGTGTACTGATGAACGGATTGTTGTGGTGTACTGTGTGTACTGATAAATTATTGTGGTGTTCACTGTGTGTACTGATGAAATTATTTGTGTGGTAACTGTGTTACTGAGGAACTTATTGTGTGTTAACTGTGGTGTACTGATGAATTTATTGTTTCTGAGGAAATGGACTGGTGTGTAGGAAATAAGTATTTTGTGTGTGCTGTTGTAACTGTGTGTACTGATGAAAGTATTGTTGTGTGTAACTCTGTGTACTGATGAAAGTATTGTTCTGATAGCTGTGTGTACTGATGAAAATTATTGTTATGTGTAACTGTGTGTTACTGATGAAAGTATTGATACTCTTTCGTGAGCAGGCCAACGAGGCGGAGATGCTGGCAGGTATCAAACAATATGTGTGGGTACATCAATGTATTTTGCAATTCCCATATTATCAAGTGTGTTCCATCGCCTTCTTTCTGTCACAGGCCAACGAGGCGGAGATGATGGCAGGTATTAATGACGCAGCTGAAGACATTCACCAAGATCGCGGGAAGAAGAAACCTACAGTTTTTGTGAGTGCAACCGGACATGGCCCTGGTGTATGAAGGGTGGGCTGTGCTTTGCTTTGTTTGCATTGTTACCAGCTGTCAGGCTGCACACTAGCTGCGGCAGAAAGAAACACACATTTCAGCACTAGCACCATACAACCACATATACTCACCCAGCACCATTAACCACCATCTCTTACCACCACCATCTCATCTCACCACCATCACATAACCGCCACGGGATCAACAACCACACCGGCCCTGTAACTATCACTCAAAACAAACAGTAACACCACCATCACGCACCATATCTAAACACCAGCAAATGCATACCAGCACATCACACACCAACCCATCTTAAACACCACCCCACCGGCAACCGTCACACGACCAACAGCATTATGTCCCCAAAGCCCCAACCCATTAAATATCCGCCGCGTTACACACCACATCAATTATGTCCACCGCCCCATCATTAGCACCACATGGACAACAACCAATATCAACAGCACCATCATACCACTATCACCACCCTCTTAATTACCTGGTGGGCTATGGGTCTCTGGCTCTGAGGGCTACAACCACAATAGCTCAAGAGGGCATACTGGCCCACACATCACATCACCACCACCATCACACCACTATTACCATCACCATCATGCCAGGTCGGTCACTTGGTCCCTGGTGGTAAGGCTAAAACCACAATAAGTCAAAAGGGCATACAACCACCATCACATCATCACCGCCATCACACATCACCACTGTCTCACATCAGTACTATGAACACCATCACACATCAAACACCAGCACACATCAACACCATTACACATCACCACCATCATACATCACCAACCATCACACATCACCACCATCACCAACACCATCACACACCACAACCATCACACACCACCACCATCACACGCCATCACCACCATCGCACCAGGTGGGCTACTGGGTCCCTGGGGGAGAAGGCTACAATCTCAATAAGCCAAAAGGACATACTGCCCCACCATCACACATCACCACCATCACAGATCACCACCAGTCACCAACTCACCATCACCACACCATCACCACCAGACACGACAATCAACCATGGCACCAGTGGGCTACTGGGTCCCTGGGGGAGAGGGCTACAACCACAAGAAACCGAAAGGTCAGGGGGAGGAGTCTAGCATTGGGGACATGGAGGCGTATAAGCTGTCCTTTGATGTTCGCTTCTTGGAAAGGAGACTGGCCAAGTAAGGCCTTGCATTGGGTTGGGTCGGTGTGGGTGGGTGGGTGGGTTTGGAGGCGAGCCTTGTGGGTGGGGTTTGGGATGGGGCGGGAGATAGAGGATTCTCTATATGTACATATGTGGGGACATGGAGGCTTATAAGCTATCCTTTGATGTTTGTATCTTGAAAGTAAGGCTGACCAAGCAAGACCATTGGTTGTGTGTGTGTGGTGGTGGTGGTGCTGGGGGGGGATTATCGATAGTTACATGTGTGAGGGACAGGAGGCTTATAGCTGTCCGATTGATGTGTTCCTATTCTTGAAAGGAGACTGGCCAAGTAAGACCTGTGTGGTTTGGGTCAGTGTGGTGGTGTGGTGAGGTGGGGGTGGGGAGAGAGAGGATTATATATATTTACATACATGTGGGGACATAGAGGCTTGCCATAGCCGTACTACCCGACCTTATCTCCTGCACACTATCAACGAGAGGCCTGATCACCTGCACCCAATCTACTAGTGAGGCGGTAAGCAAGACCATATTCGTACTCCCTACCCTTATCTCCTGCGCCCCATCTAAGTGAGGCCGGTAGCAAGGACTATATCCGTACTCCCTACCCCTGATCACCTGCACCCCATCTAAGTGAGGCCGGTAGCAATCACCCAGTCTATGTGAGGCCGGTAGCAACCACCCAGTCTAAGTGAGGCCCGGTAAGCACCCTTCAGTCTAAGTGAGGCCGGTAGCAATCACCACCACCACTCACCGCCACACCATGCGGCAAGTGAGGCCACCACCGCTCACCCCACACTAAGTGAGGCCGGTAGCAATCACCACCACCACTCACCGCCACACCATGCGGCAAGTGAGGCCACCACCGCTCACCCCACACTAAGTGAGGCCGGGAGCCTCACCCCCCATCAACGCCCCACCATCCGTACTCCTATCCCTGATCTCCACAAGCTGAAGACGTGGGCCAAAATCCAAATGTATAATGTTGGCTAAAGAAAGATGTCAACATTTAATCCCACCCAACCAGGTGGGGCTACCAAGAAGAGCAGCCCAGACTTGGCTGAAATACATGTAAAATCAAATGTAATAGAATCCGATCCAATATTAACCAATGTAATACAATGTAAACCAATCAAATACAATATAAACCATCAAAAATACATCTAACCATCCAATCGTAGCCACCAGGTGGGCGTCCAGATGGGCGGCCAAGAAGCTGCTAAGGAAATGAAAAGACCAATCGAAACAAATTCATATAAACCATCCAATCCTATCACAGTGGGGCGACAAAAAATTCCACAAACCCCTACCCTGATGTGCTTCGTGCCATTGACGACATTGTGGGCCAGATTCGAAAGTGTATATGGTGGCTAATAAACATGTCAAATCAATCCTATGCACCAGTGGGCTACCAAGAAGCTCATTGAGGCTGGTAGCAAGGACCAGATCCGTTCCCCCCTACCCTGAACGCCTTCGTGCCATCAATGGCATCGCGGGCCAAAATCCAAAATGTATCATGTTGGCTAAATAAACATGCCAAATCAATCCTATTCACCAGGCGGGGCTACCAAGAAGGCCTAAGTGAGGCTGTCATGTAAGAACCACTTCAAGTGTCCCTACCCTGATCTCCTGCGTGCCATTATTGACGTGGGCCAAAATCCAAAATGCATAATGTTGGCTAAAGAAACAACCTTAAATCCAACCCGTATCACTAGGTGGGGCTACCAAGAAGGCCTCAGTGAGGCTGGCAGTAAGGACCATATCCTTACTCCTTACCCTGATCACTTGCGCGCCATTAATGACGTAGGCCAGATTCCAAAATGTATAATGTTGGCTAAACAAACATCCTAAGATCCAACCCTCTTCACTAGGTGGGGCTACCTAGAATGCCTCAGTGAGGCTGGTGGCAGGAGCCCCCCACACTATCCGCAACCCCCACCCTGATCTGGCTTCCTGACATTTGAACGACATTGTGGCCAGATTCCAAATGTAATCATGTTGGCCTAGGAAAAATGTTAAAATCCATCCGTCCAGCCAGTGGGGCTACCAAAAGGCCTCAGTGAGGCTGGAAGTACAGAACCATATACGTAACTCCATACCCTGATCTGCGTCGCCCATTGGACGACATGGTGGAGGCCATGACAGTGAGGCAGGGACGAGGCCACGCGACAGTGGGAACTTTGTCCAGCAGGTTCCGACTTCTTCGCGAGCACAACTTTGACCTGGACCCAAGGAAGGTGGGTAAATTGGTTGACCTGGACCCAAGGAAGTGGGTAAATTGGTTGACCTGGACCCAAGGAAAGGTGGTAACTTGGTTAGCCCTGGATCAAGGAGGTGGGTAAATTAGGTTGACCGGGATCCAAGGATTGTGGTAAATTGTTGACCTGGACCCAAGGATGTGGGTAAATGTTGACCTGAGACCCAAGACTGTAAGGTAAATTGTTTGACCTGGAATCCAAGGAAGGGTGTTGGGTAAATTGGTTTGACCTGGACCCAAGGATTTTTTTTTTTTTTTTTTTTTTACATGATCTATCAAGTTTACCACCCTTCCACCAACTAAAAAATCCATTCCACATCCTTCAAGCCGCACATCACACGAGGAAGTCCCTACAGTTCCTTCGTTGGACCTCGACACCTACACACACACCACCACGCACACACTATCACTCACTTCAATCCCCACCCCCCCCCCCCCCCCCCCCAACTCACACCAACACCACACACCTCCACCACCATCCTCACCCCCACACACGTCACCACACCACGGACAAACCACCACCTCTCACTGCGCCATCCATGTGTTTTTAAGACGCTCCTCCAGCGCTACTTCACTGCCATTGTACTGTACTGTCAAGTGTATCGTATTGTGCTGCTGCCGTTGAAATTGTGATATTTATGTGCACATAGCCACAACTGGCATAGCTGCAGTTGAAATTGTGAGATTTAATGTGCACATATCTTACACGGGGCATGCTCCGTGAAACTGTGAGATTAATAAACATAGCTTACACCTGGGCCATGCGGCCGTTAAAACTGTGAGATTTTGTAGCACATATCCTCACGTGGGGGGGCAGGTGGCGTTAAATTGTGAGATTATTTGCACATATCCACACACCTGGTCATGCTGCCGTTAAATTGTGAGATTTAAATGTGCCATATCCTACACAACCTGGGCATGCGGGCAGTTGAAACAGTGAGATTTTCCATACACATATCTTACACGCTGGCTGGCTTGCTGCCGATTTAAAACAACGTGAGATTTATTTGCACATATCTTACACATTGGCATGCTGCCGTGAAACATTTATATTGTATATACAAATATCTTACACCTGTTCATGCTGCCGTTAAAACTGTGAGATTTATGTACACATATCCTACATGTGGGCATGCTGCCGTTAAATAATTGTTGACATTTTAT